>JALMGD010000013.1:48538630-48558630 GCA_023634205.1 Actinemys pallida
GGGATGGATGGATGGATGGATGGAGGTGTGGATGGACAGATGGATGGATGGATGGATAGAGGGGTGTGTATGGGGATGGGTGGATGAAGCGGTGGATAAGGGGTGGGGGGATGGTTGGATGGATGGATGGATAAGGGGTGGATTGAGAAAGAGGAGATCCGATGCGCGATCGTCACTCACCGATAAAAGCTGAGACCGGTCGGATTTTCCTGCCATGTTTCTGCCTCTTGATAGCGATGGTATCCTGCAGAGGGGAGAGCAGGGTGACCCCAGAGCCAGGTATCGGGGGTCCCCTCCCTGCCCTGGGGAGTGGGGGGCTGGGAGAGGGGCCAACAGGGCTGTGCCCCATCCCCATTGCTTACAATGCTGGTTCCCAGCTCATCGTCCGTGATTTCCTCCTGATCTCTCAGCTGGTTCCTGGGGGGCTGGTCCAGTGGGGTCCCCCCAGAGCTCCCGGCCCCGCCCTGCCCCTCGGAGAGCTGCTGGAGGTGGGTGATGTGCCGGGTCTGTGTGTGTGGGGGGAGAGATATTATTGGGATGACCCAGGGGTCAGAGGGGACTGAGGAGGATTTGGGGGGCTGAGGGAAAAGGTAGGGGTGGGGTACAGCTTCTGCATTTGGGAGGAGAGAGGGGGAAGTGGGGGTCCTGGGGACATGTGGGGTTGGGGAGATGAGGGTCTAGGGGTAATGCAGTGGGAGCAGGGGGGTGGGGCTGTGGGGTGTATGAGGGCTGGTGGGTGGCTGAGAGTGTCAGGGGGCGGGAAGGGTCAGTGCTGGGGGTGACTGTGGGGAGATGGGAGTGACTGTGGGGGCCTGGGTTGACTGTGGGGGGTGGGGATATCTGTGGGGGACTGGGGGGTCTCTGTGGGGGGCTGGGGTCACTGTGGGGGGCTGGGTGTGACTGTGAGGGGCTGTGGGGGGCTGGGTGTGACTTTGGGGGGCTGGGGGTCTCTGTGGGGGGCTGGCAGTCAGTGTGGGGGTCTGGGGGGTGGCTGGGGGGCCTGGGGGGTCATTGGTGGGCTGTGGGAGGCTTGGGGGGGCTGGGGGGTCACTGTGGGGTCTGGAGGGTCTTTGGGGGGCTGGGGTCACTGTAGGGGGCTGGGGGTGACTGGGGGGGCTGGGGGGTCAGTGTGGGCGGCTGGGGGCTCTTTGGGGGGCCGGGGTCACTGTGGGGGGCCGGGGTCACTGTGGGGGGCTGGGGGTGACTGGGGGGGCTGGGGGGTCACTGTGGGGTCTGGAGGGTCTTTGGGGGGCCGGGATCACTGTAGGGGGCTGGGGGTGACTGGGGGGGCTGGGGGATCAGTGTGGGGGGCTGGGGGGCCATTCGGGAGCTGGGGTCACTGTAGGGGGCTGGGGGGTCATTGGGGGGCCAGGGTCACTGTAGGGGGCTGGGGGTGACGGGGGGGGCTGGGGGATCAGTGTGGGGGGCTGGGGGTGACTGGGGGGGCTGGGGGATCAGTGTGGGGGGCTGGGGGGCCATTGGGGGGCCAGGGTCACTGTGGGGGGCTCACCAGGATCTTGTGGGTGCTGTACAGCTCCTCCAGCAGCTCCTCCACAATGGAGTTGGTGAGATACGTCACCACAGACAACTTCACCTCGCTGGGGACAAACGGGGGAGGGGGGTCAGAGACTGGGCAGCCCCCCCACAGCCCCCCGGGCACCCCAACCTGCCAGATCCACAGTGCTCCCCATCCCCCTAAAACCCCCCACCCAGCCCTCCTTGGGGACCCCCCCATACACACACTGCCCCCTCCCCCCACAGCTCCCACTCCTGCCCCCCCGTCCCCGCTCCCCGACTCACTTCAGCTTGTTCTGGATGTCCTGCCCGGCCTGCTCCAGCAGCGCCCCCCGGATGAAGTTGCGGGGGACGGTCACCCGCTCTGACACGGCCCCTAGCATCTTGTTGTGGCCCTCGGCGGCCTGCATGGCCCTGGGGCAGAGCTCCTGGGTCAGCGTCACCATGGACTCCAGGATCACCTGGGAGGGACCCCGCCGGTCAGAGAGGGGGGCCCCCAAAACACTGAGTCACCCCCAAGTGCCCCAGAGCTGGGCCCCTCACACTGAGCTCCCTTAGTAACACAGCAGACCCGGGGTCCCCCCAAACTGAACCCCCCAAGACCCCAGTGAGACCTGGGGTCCCCCCAAACTGAGCCCCCCAACCCTCCTAATGAGACTCAGGGTCCCCCAAGCCTCCCAGTGAGACCCAAGGTCCCCCCAAACTGAGCCCCTCAATCCCACCAGTGAGACCTGGGGTACCCCCACACTGAGTCTCCCAAACCCCCAGGGAGACCCAGGGTCCCCAGCTCATCACCTGCAGCTCCTTGTCGACGGCCTTGGAGACCTCATTGGCCACGGACTCCAGTCGCTGTCGGACGGGCCCGTCGCTCGCCAGGATGTGTCCCAGTTCGTAGAGGCTGGGGAACAGCTGGGGGGAGAGCGCGCGTACAGAGAGGGGCGGGGTGAACAGGGACAGATTTGCACGGGGGGAGGGGTGACAGCAGCCGGGGCGGGGCTACGGTGTGCAGCTGTGGCAGTAGCATAGCTAGGGGGGTGCAAGGGAAGCAGCCGCTTCCCCCGCCTTTCCAAAAGCGGCCGGAGGAGTGGGGGGGGGGGGGGGCGCAGCATGTAGCCGGCAGCCGCGGCTGAAGGAGTGAGGGGGGGGCGCAGGCTGGCGGCCCGCAGCGCGGCCGGCAGCCATGGGGGGGCGGCGGGCGCGGCCGGAGGAGCGGGGGGGCGCAGCATGGCGGCCGGCAGCCGCGGCCGGAGGAGCGAGGGGGGGGTGGCACGGCAGGGCCGGAGGAGCCATGGGGGGGGGAGGGGCGGTGCGGCCAGAGGAGGAGCCAAGGGGGGCGTGGCCAGAGGAGGAGCCAAGGGGGGCGCCTTTTTTAGGTTTGCTCCCCCTGCTCTTAGAAGCTGGCTACGCCACTGAGCTGTGGCAACATCTGGGGAGTTTGTTCCTAGGCCAGGGATGGAGGATCCAGCTATGTACAGCTGTGGCAACACTTGGGGTGACTGTGTCCCACGAGGGATAGAGGATACAGCTGTGGCAACATCTGGAGAGCTAGTGTCTGCCTGGGAATAGAGGATCCAGACCTGGCAACATCTGGGGTGGTAGTGGTCTAGTTTCTGGCTGAGGATAGACGGTCCAGATGTGTCAACATCTGCAGAAACAGTGTTTAGCCAGGGATATGGAATACAGCTGTGGCAACATCTGGTGACTTAGTGACTGGGCCAGAGATGGAGGATCCAGCTGTGCAGACAGTGGCCACCAGAGGATACAGTTGTAGCATCTTTGGGGAGGTAGTTTGTATCTGGCAATAGAAGAGCCAGATGTGTCAACATCTGCAGACGCAGTGTCAGGGACACGGGATACAGCTGTGGTAACATCTGGAGAGCTACCGTCTGGGCCAGTAGGACTGAATGTGGCCTCAGCTAGAGGAGCCAGTGTTCAGACAGGGGTGCTGTGTACAGATGTGGGGAACATCTGGGGAGAGGAGAGAGAGAGAAGAAAGGCAGGCGGAAAGTGAGACCAAGGGGAAGGGGATGGGAGGGAGGAACAGGGGCCGGACCGAGAGGGGTGGGGATGGAGGGAATGGGGCAGGGCCCGGACGGAGGGGTCTGTCTCACCGCCCGCGAGTTCTTGGCCTCCTTCATGAGCTCCCGCGCGTAGAGCACCTCCTCCTGGACGGTATCGGCAGGGCAGCTGTGCAGAGCCCTCACCTCTTCCTGGACCCGCAGGCACAGCCGTCTGATCATCTGCTGGGGGACAGGGCTATTAGCAAAAACCCCGGAGCCAGCCGGGACCCCCGCCCTGGGGCCGGATCAGAACCAGCGCCCCCTAGAGGGGAAAGGCCCCGTGTCCCATTCCCGGCCTCCCTGAGCCAGCCAGTCCCACCCTGGAGCTGGCGCCCCCTAGAGGGGAAAGGCCCTGTGTCCCATTCCCCACCCCCCGGAGCCAGCCAGCCCCCTGCCCGTGGGGGATGGTACGGGGAGATGGGAACGTTTACTTGCTCGGCGCTGCTGGTGCCGATCCCCTGCTGGAGTCGGAATGCCTGCTCCTGGGAGAACTTCTGGGAATGGCCATTTCGGAGGAGGCACCATTGGATCTGGGGGGGAGGGAAGGGAGAGAAGCAGATGAGAGTCCCCTTGGGATCCTTCCTGTCACGGAGTGTGTGGGAGACAGGGCCCGGCACCCCCCACTTCCTGCGATTCACTGGGACTCTCAGCCAGCCAGTGACACCGAAGGTTTATTAGCCGACAGGAACACAGCATAGAACAGAGCTCGTAGGTACGGGAAACAGGACCCCTCAGTCAGGTCCAGCTTGGGGGCAGGGAGTCAGACCCCGGTTCTGGGCCTCCCTCCGTTCCCCAAGCCAGCTCCAAACTGAAACTCTCCAGCCCCTCCTCTGGCCTTTGTCTCTTTCCCGGGCCAGGTCACCTGATCTCTTTGTTCTCCAACACCTTCAGTTGGCACCTTGCAGGGGAGGGGCCCAGGCCATCAGTTGCCAGGAGACAGGGCGTCGGCCATTCTCTGGGCAGACACCATCACACCTGCCCTCTAGGGGTCTGCAACAATCACACCCCTGATCCCCCCACCTAGATCCTTAAGAAATGCATAGGGGAAACTGAGGCACCCACACAGTATTCAGAAAAAACATTAAGAACATTCCCACTTTGTCACACCCCCACCCCCTCCAACCGAGCCCCAAGGGCTCCGGGCTCTACCCACCTTCTGCCACACCTCGTCCGTCCTCTCTGGGGCACTGCGGTAAGCAGCTGTGATGTCGCTCATGGGGAAGGACATGTACTTCAGGGTGTAGTTGCTGTAGGGAGGGGTATGAGGTTAAATGGGAGGGGGTGTTGGGAAAGGGCCCCCCAGATACCCAGGGACTTACCCTTCATATCTGTCAGTGTTATGGTCTCACTTCCTCCCAGTTATCTAACCTCCCCCTCCCACTGTTATCACACACCCCATCTCCCCATTATCACCCCCTGTTCCTCCTCCAGTCACCCTCCAACCAACTTCTTGTCTGCCCATTATCCCAGGCATTGTCCATCTCCCTCTTAACATCCAGCCATCCCAACAACCCAACCCAAACAACCCACCACTCCAATGACCCTTCCAATAACCCAAGCCAACTCCATCCAACCAAGGACCCAACCCAATTCCACACAACCAAAAACCCAACCCAACTCTACCCAGCCAAGAACCCAACCAAACTCCACCCAACCAAGGACCCAACCCAACTCCACCCAACCAAGAACCCAACCCAACTCCACCCAACCAACGACCCAACCCAACTCCACCCAACCAAGACCCCAACCCAACTCCACGCAACCAAAAACCCAAGCCAACTCCACCCAACCAAGGACCCAACCCAACTCCACCTAACCAAGAACCCAACCCAACTCCACCCAACCAAGAACCCAACCCAACTCCACCCAACCCAACTCCACCCAACCAAGACCCCAACCCAACTCCACCCAACCAAGAACTCAATCCAACCCAACATACTTAACCACTAATTCAATCCAACTCAACCAACGTAACCCAACCAAGAACCCAAACCAACTCAGCCCAACCTAACCCAACTCTATGCAAGTAATAATCCAATCCAACTCAAGCTAACCCGACTCTATTCAACCAATAACCCAAGCCAACTGAACCAAACCAATAACCCAACCCAACCCAGGCCCATTCAGTAACCCACCCACCCACCCAATAATACCAACCAACCCAACAAATGCACCAGTAATCCACTCCAACAACCCAATCACCTACTCAACAACCTAACTGCCTCAACTCAACACAACCAATCCACCCCCCAACTCAACTCAAAACCATCCAGACAACTCTGCCAGTCCACACACGTCCCCAATAAAAATGAATTACAAACAATTAAGCAGCAAGCAGGCATTAAACACATGAGAAATGACACCTGTTATCAATGCTAACACTAAGCATGCAGACTGAGGATGAGGTGCAGGTTGGGGGGCACCCCTGGGATGTCAGGGGCTGACTCTCAACCAGGAAGTCCCCCTCCAGACTCACTTCTCCAGGGCTCGGGCGACATCATGGAAGCCAAGTGCCGTCGTGTTGTTCCGGTCCCAGGCGATGCTCCTGCAAAGGGGAGATCCAGGCAGGGTCACCCAACATTGGGGTCCTTCTTGCCCCCCACTGTGATGACACACCAGATGAGACCCTGTTCCCTGCCTTGGCTAATACAAACTGTCCACCCTCCTCCGCTCCAGTGGAACCCCCTTCCCCACATTCTCCAATAGGGACCCCTCTTCTGCTGTCCCCACAAATGGCTCTCTCCTCCCCTCCTCCCTCCAACAGGGCCCCCCTTCCATATCCCCTCCTGTGCTTCCTAGTCCCATGGGATCCTTCCCCTCAGTTCTCCCCTCCCCACCCCAATCCCTGCTCCTGCCCAGTGGCAGCCCCTCTCCCAACCCCCAAATCCCCCCACTTCCCCTGACAGGACCCCACAAGTCCCAACCCCCCTGCAAATCTCCCAATGGGACTCCCTCCCCTGGCCCACCCAGTGAGACCCCCTCATGCCAGCCCCAATCCCCCCCACTCTCCTGCCATTGAGAGCCCCGCTACCCCACCCCCTCAATCTGCACCCACTTCCTCTGCTCGGACCTTACTTCCTCCCCCAACCCCAATCCCCCCCATGAAACCCCCTCCCCCACCCAGCCCCCTGATGGGACCTCCTGCTGCACCCCAGTGTCCCCTTCCTTCCAGGAGCCCCCACCGGAGGGTGCTGTTGATCTGCAAGGCCTTGGACAGCATCTTGGCCCCCAGGTCCTCCATGCCGTTCCCGCTCAGGTCCACCTTGCTCAAGCAGGTATTACTGCCAAGGGCATTGATGAGGATGCTGGTCCGGGACTTCAGCCGTGAGTCGGCCACGGAGAGAGACTGCAGGGACTGGGGGGAGAGAAGGGAGTCAGCCCTGGTATCCCCTGCCCCCCACAACTCTGCTGGTTCCCCTGAATCCCGATCCACAGCCCCCTGCCTTAGAGCAAATTTCACTTTTCATGAGGGACAGACTCACACAATCTTCCTCCTGAATCAGCTGTACGATCTTGTGAAGTATCTCCTCCAGCGTCCTGGAGAGAGAGAACACAGAGGCCGGGCATAAGCACCCAGAGGGGTGAGACGAGGCTGGGAGGTAAATTCACCAGCCCAACCACCGACTTGGCTGTAAGCTAAACAGGAACATGCTAATTTTTCTAGGACACTTATTCTAGAGCCCTTCCCTTCATGTTCTAAGTTGGGTTGGTTCTGGATTGCTGGACTCTACAGCATCCACCTCAGCAGAGTTGCAACATTGCTTGGCTAGTGTTCTAGGTGACCTGTTCTAGACCCTTTCCCCATGTTCTAGACTGGGTATGTTCTGGATAATTGGGTTCTATAGATTCAAACTCAGTAGACTCATAACATTGCTTGGCTAGTCTTCTAGGTCATCCATGCTGTATCACTTCCTTCCATGCTCTAGGCTTGGTGGGTTTCTGTATAACTGGACTTCATAACGTCAACCTAATCAGAGATGCAAAACCTCTTGGCCAGCTTTCTAGGTCACCCAGCTGGGGAGGTTCTAGATAGCTTTTCTACTTCCACTATTCTCCATTTCTTTCAGATGTTTGCAGCATAGTCTAATTGCTCTAGAATGGTTCCCATTGGGCACCGATGCTCATCCAGTGGGTCTAGAAGGTTCTAATGGAGCCCAGCACCCATCCAATGAGTCTAGAATGGGTCCCATGGAGCCCAATGCCCATCTAAAGGGTGTAGAATGGGTCCCATGAGTCCATTGCCCATCGACTGGGTCTAGAAAGGGTCCCATGGAACCCAGCATCCATCCAATGAGTCTAGACTGGGTCCCATGGAGCACAACCTCCTCACTAGAGAAGGTGAGCTCGGAGGAAAATAGGTTTAGAAGAGGCTCCTCAAGGACCTCTCTCTCCCGGGGAGGAGGGGGCAAATGAGACGGGACAGAAGGTGGACGACAGAAGTGTTCACCCACCGGGACTTGACGCTGAAGTTCTTCCCCAGCCAGAGGTGTTTGAGGGATTTGTTCTTGCCCAGAGCAGGGACCAGCGTCAGCAAATCGGAGTCGAAACCTGCAGCGAGCGGTGGGAGAAGAGGAACGTCAGGGGAGCTGAGATACTGTCCCCTCCCCCAGGGCAGGGATACAGGGACTCGAGGGCAGGCGGACAGACTCACCGTTGTCGGAGATGTCTAGGCTCCCCACGGCAGTGACCCCCAGGAGCTGCTGCTGCAGGACCTGAGCCCCCGGCGAGCGCAGCTGGGAGAGAGAGAGTGAGTGAATGAGAGAGTGGAGGAGGGAGAGACGGAAAGATTGAAAGAACAAGGGAACAACACTGGGAGGGAAAGAACGAGGGAATGAGAGAACGAGATGGGGAGAGGAAGAATGCGAAAACGAGACAGGTGAGAAAGAACGAGAGAATGAGGGACTGAGATGGGGAGGGAAAGAACGAGGGAATGAGAAATAACGACAGAACGAGATGGGGAAGTAAAGAAAGAATTAACAGACGGCCCCCTCCCCCACCAACCGTAACAAGGCCCCCGGCAGCCTCCCCCCCCCCAATGCACAGCCCCCTCCCGGCCCCCCCTCACCTCGCAGCCGCTCAAGTCCAGGTGAACGTCACTCAGGTGGGTGTTGGCCGAGAGACCCTGGAACAGAGACCTGGGGAACGTGGGGTTAATGGGGGCAGAGGGGGTGACTCCCACTAGCCCCGTCCACCTCCCCCACTAGCCTCCCCAACACACAGCGAGAAGGGGCGCAGGGACACACACACGCACACACACACGCACACGCACACACACACACACTCACCTCAAGGCGTCCAGGGGCATTCTCGTGCCCGACAGGCTCACGTAGTTCAGCGCGTAGGCGCTAGAGAAGAATTGCGTGAAGGACAGCTGGGAGTCCTTGGCTTTCCTAGAGACAGAGACAGGCCGGGAGCCCCCAGAATTAAGGGGGGGCCTGTCCCAGAGGGACCCTGATCCCTGTGGAAAGGGTGCGCAAGGAGGCACAAAGGGGGGGTCAGTCTAATTGGGATCCCCCTCGCTGGGAAATTGGGGTGCAGGGGGCAGAGGAGGGGTCTATATAATGGGGACCCTCCCGCTGGGAAGTTGGGGTGCAGGGGAGGAGTATACCTGATTGGGACTCCACAGCTAGGAAATGGGGGGCGGGGGGACCCCAACACTTACCTGTGCGAGAAGGTGTTCCGGGAGAGGTTGAGGTAGCTAAGCCGAGTACAGCATCCATGCAGCAGCGCCCCAAATAACTGGGGGGGACAGAGAGAGAAAGAGATCGAACCCCCAGCTCCCCACAACGCCCCCGGCAGGGCGAGGCCGGGGTATCTGGGAGGCCCCTCCCCCCAGCCAGGGCTACTGCCCCGCCCCCCCGGCGCCCCCGGCTGGTCGCCCCTCACCACGTCGACGGCGCAGTCTGTGCCCGACAGCTCGAGGCGGACGAGGGCGTTGGGCTGGGCCAGGAAGGAATAAAAACCCTGTGGGGGGAGAGAGGGAACGAAACGGAGTGATGGATGGAGCTGGGGGGGCCGTCTGTGCCCCACAGAGCCCCCGCTCCCTGCCCCACGGCGCCCACTGCCCAGCTCCCATCTCCCTGCCCCACGGCGCCCCCTGCCCCACAGCGCCCCCTGCCCAGCCCCCCCGGTGCCCCCTGCCTCACTCCCTGCCCCACGGCGCCCCCTGCCCAGCTCCCCTCTCCCTGCTCCACAGCGCTCCCTGCCCAGCCCCCCGGTGCCCTCTGCCTCGCTCCCTGCCCCACGACGCCCACTGCCCAGCTCCCACCACCCTGCCCCACGGCGCCCCCTGCCCAGCCCCCACCTCCCTGCCCCACGGTACCCCCTGCCTCGCTCCCTGCCCCACGGCGCCCCCTGCCCAGCCCCCACCTCCCTGCCCCACGGCGCCCCCTGCTCCGCTCTCTTCCCCACGGCACTCCCTGCCCAACCTTCCACCTCCCTGCCCCATGGCACCCCCTGTCCCGCTCCCTGCCCCATGGCACCCCCTGTCCCGCTCCCTGCCCCACGGCGCCCCCTGCTGTCACTCACGTTGGCCTCCTCGCCGCCCAGCAGCCCGGGGTTTTTGCTGAGGTCGAGGTGCTGCAGGGAGCTGCTGAAGGCCGGGTTGGCCCCCAGGGTCTGACAGAGCCCGGCCAGCCCTGGGAGGGGACGGGGGTGGGGTAAGTGGGGGGGCTGGGACCCCCTGCCCATCCCCCACCCTGCCCCCCAGGCCGGAGAGCTTCTCCCTCCCCCACTGTGCCCACAGATCTCCCCTACCACCAACCACCTGCCCTTCCCCGCCCCTCCTCCCAGCCCCTCGGTACCTTTCGGGGTGACCCCGGTCTTGCAGAGCCCGAGCTGCTGCAGCCCCTTGGGGAAGTAGAGGAATTGCTGGCTCAGGGAGATGAGACCTGTGCGGGGAAGGGAGCGGGAAGAGATTAGCGGGGCCTGGGGGGGGGGTGAGAGCAGAGATGGGGGCAGTACAGGGGGAGAACACAGGGGGGTGCTGGGGCCTGGGGGGATATTGGGGGTGCTGAAAGTTGTCAGGAGCTGGGGGGACATTGGGGGGTGCTGGGGGGGGGCTGGGGGCAGTGGGGGGCTGGGGGAATGCTGGGGGGTGTTCGGCGCTGGGTGACACTGGGGGCAGTAGGGGGCTGGGGGAACATTGGTGAGAGCTGGGGGGTGTCAGGTGCTGGGGGACACTGGGGCAGTGGGGGGCTGGGGGATACTGGGGGGACATTGGAGGTGCTGGGGGGACACTGGGGGGGCTGGGGTGCATTGGGGAGAGCTAGGGGGTGTCCAGCGCTGGGTGACACTGGGGGCAGTGGGGGCCTGGGGGACACTGGGGGGACACACTGGGTGGTGTTGGGAGGACATTGGGGGATGCTGGGGGTGTTAGGTGATGGGGACATTGGAGGTGCTGGGGGACACTGGGGCTGTGGGATACTGGGGGACATTGGAGGTGCTGGGGGAACGCTGGGGGGTGCTGGGGGTGTCAGGTGCTGGGGGACACTGGGGCAGTGGGGGGCTGGGGGATACTTGGGGGGACATTGGAGGTGCTGGGGGGTGTCAGGTGCTGGAGGACACTGCGGGGATATTGGATGGTGCTGGGGAAATGCTGGGGGATACTGGGGGGACATTGGAGGTGCTGGGGGACACTGGGGCAGTGGGGGTAGGGGGATACTGGGGGGACATTGGAGGTGCTGGGGGACACTGGGGCAGTGGGAGGTAGGGGGATACTGGGGGAACATTGGAGGTGCTGGGGGATACTGGGGGTGCTGAGGAGTGTGAGGTGCTGGGGGACACGGGGGCAGTGGGGGGCTGGGGGATACTGGGGGGACATTGGAGGTGCTGGGGGACACTGGGGCAGTGGGAGGTAGGGGGATACTGGGGGGACATTGGAGGTGCTGGGGGAATGCTGGGGGCAGGGCCGGCTCCAGGCACCAGCTTAACAAGCAGGTGCTTGGGGCGGCCAAGGGAGAGGGGCGGCACCTGCGGCAATTCGGGGGCGGCAGGTCCCTCACTCCCTCTAGGAGCGAAGGACCTGCTGCTGAACTTGGGGAGGCAGAAATGCTGGAGCCGGTCCTGGCTGGGAGGTGCGGGGGGTGTCAGGTGCTGGAGGACACTGCAGGGACATTGGATGGTGCTGGGGGAGACTGGAGGCTACTGGGGGACACTGGGTGGTGCTGGGGGCCAGCTGGGGGGCACTGGGGGGTCCCCACCTTTGTCCTCGATCTGGTTGTGTGACAGCACCAGGCTGTGCAGGGCCGAGCTGGGGTTGTCTCCCAGAGCGTAGGTCAGTTTGAGCGCGAAGTCCCTGCGCCAGAGAGAGACGGGGGGTGACGCCCTGAACCCCGAACCCCAGCCCCTCCCCCCAACCCAGCCAGTCCCTGCCCTGGGGTCGGATCAGAGCCGGCGCCCCCTAGAGGGGACAGGCCCCGTGCCCCAGTCCCTGCCCTTGGGTCGGATCAGAGCCGGCGCCCCCTAGAGGGGACAGGCCCCGTGCCCCATTCCCTGCCCTAGGGCCGGGTGGGAGCCGGAGCCCCCTAGAGGGGAGCGGGGTTTTTTGGGGGGACTCACTCACGTTTTTAACCCCGCGTTGTCCAGCACCAGCTCCTCCAGGTGATGGGACTTGCTGAGCGTGTGCAGAACCTGCTCGGAGACCTCGGAGCCCTGGGGAGAGGGAAGGAGACAGAGAGCGCAGGGGAGAGACGCGCCGACCCCCCGGCCGAGGAACGGGGGGTGCTGGGGAGGCATATCCCCCTAGAGTGCCTAGGGGGGCAATTCTGGGGGTGCAGGGGATGGTTTGGGTGGCAGGGTGATTTGGGGGCACAGAGGGTGGTTTGGGGGTTTCGTGTGGTTTTGGGGCTGCAGGGGATGAATTGGGGGCTGAGGCAGTTTTGGGGTACAGGGCAGTTTGTGGGCATAGAGGAGGAGGGATTTGGGGGTACAGAGAATTTTCATGGGTAGAGAAGAGGTTTGGGATTGACGCTGGGTTGTGAGGTGCAGGGGAATGTTTCAGGGCACAGACAAGTGCTCTGGAGTTCAGGGGACTTTGGGGTACAGAGAGATGACACAGAAAAGTTTCAGGGTATAGAGGAGGGTTTGGGCTACAGAGGGATGGGATTTGGGGTGCAGAAGGGAATTTTGGGGTACAGATGGAGGTTGGGGGTGTAGAGGAGGGTTTCTAGGCACAGGGTGGCTTTTGGGGCACAGACCAGGATTTTGGGATGCAGGCGGTTTGGGGCATGGGATTTTGGGGCAGGGTTTTGGGGTGCCAGGGTGGGATATGGGGCATAGAGGAGGAAGGGGTTGGGGACCAGGAGATGTTTTGGGGTGCAGAGGAATGTTTCAGGGCATAGAGAGGATTTGGGGGCAGAGGGGCAGGATTTGGGGTTCAGAGGAATTTGGGGGTTCAGTGGAGATTGTGTCCAGGGAACTTTGAGTCAAGGGTGGGTTTTCGGGTCCAGGGGCGGGTTATGGGGAACAGGGGCGTGTTTGGGGGCATAGGGTGGGTTTTGGGGGCCCAGGGCAGATGTTTGGGCCCAGGGGTGGGTTTGGGGGCATGGGGTGGGTTTGGGGGCCATGGGGAAGGTTTTGGGGTACAGGGGCGGGTTTGGGGGCACAGGGATGGGGTTTGGGGCACAGGGGTGTGTTTGGGGGCCCAGGCAGATTTTGGGGCACAGGGGTGTGTTTGGGGTCCAGGGGCGGGTTTGGGGGCACAGGGGTGGGTTTTGGGGCCATGGGGCAGGTTTGGGGGCACAGGGTGGGTTTTGGGGGCCCAGGGCAGATTTTGGGGCACAGGGGTGTGTTTGGAGGCACAGGGGCAGGTTTGGGGCACAGGGCAGATTTTGGGGCACAGGGGCGGGTTTTGGGGGCCCAGGGGTGGGTTTTGGGGTCCAGGGGCAGGTTTGGGGTACAGGGGAGGGTTTGAGGGCACAGGGGTGGGTTTTGGGGACCCAGGGCAGATGTTGGGGTACAGGGGTGTGTTTGGGGGCCATGGGGCAGGTTTGGGGGTCCAGGGTGGGTTTTGGGGGCACAGGGCAGATGTTTGGGCACAGGGGCGGGTTTGGGGGCCCAGGGCAGATTTTGGGGCACAGGGGTGTGTTTGGAGGCACAGGGGCAGGTTTGGGGCACAGGGCAGATTTTGGGGCACAGGGGCGGGTTTTGGGGGCCCAGGGCATATTTTGGGGCACAGGGGTGTGTTTGGGGGCACAGGGGTGGGTTTTGGGGTCCAGGGGCAGGTTTGGGGTACAGGGGAGGGTTTGAGGGCACAGGGGTGGGTTTTGGGGACCCAGGGCAGATGTTGGGGCACAGGGGTGTGTTTGGGGGCCCAGGGCAGATTTTGGGGCCCAGGTGTGGGTTTTGGGAGGTACCTACCAGCCTCAGGTCCTTGCAGTGCAGTCGTGTGAACCAAGGGTTGTAGGCGAGGGCGGCGACGATCAAGGCCAGGTCTCTGTGGGGAGAGTCACAGGGAAGGGGGTGAGCACCCCCACATCTGCCAGCACCCCCACTGCGCTGATGGGGGAAGGGTGCCCCAGGAGGGTCCAATAGGGAGAAGAGGGGCTGGGGTGTCTATGGGGATGCAGGGTATCGGGGTACTGCCAGGTGGGTTTGGGGGTATAGGTGGGTTTCAGAGGTCTATGGAGTATTGGGGTGTTGGGTTGGGGTACAGGGGTATTGGGGTGCTGGCAGTGGGTATTGAGAGCACAGGTGGGTTGGAGCACTGGATTTTTGTGGGTACAGGGGGTATTGGGGTACAGTGCTATCAGGGTGTGGCAAGGGGTATTGGGGTACAGGCAGGTAGGGGTGCCATTTTTGTGGGTCTGGGGGTATCGAGGTACAGGTGGGTTGCAGTACCATTTTTGGGGACCGGGGTACAGGGGAAGTCAGGGTATCAGAGAAGGGGGTATCGAGGTACAGGCAGGTTGGAATACCAGTTTTTGGGGGTGCAGGGTGTCAGAGAGCAGGGATATCAGGGTGCAGCAGTATTGGGGTATGGGGTATCAGGGTATGTGGGCATCTGGTACTGGGTATCGGGGTGAAGGTGGGTTGGGGTACTGTTTTTTGGGGTACAGGCTATTGGGGTATCAGGGTACAGGGAATCTGGGTGCAGGGTCCTGGGTCACAGGTATTGGGGTACAGGGTACCAGGGTATGGGGTATCGGGGTAAAGGTGGGTTGGGGTACTGGGTTTTGGGGCCCAGGGGTATCAGGGTACAGGGGGCATTGGGGCACAGCGTATCAGGGAAGGGGCTATTGGGGTACAGGTGGGTTGTGGTACTGGTTTTAGGGGTGCTGGGGTAGGGGTGCAGTGTATTGGGGTGCATGTGGGTTGGGGTACTGGTTTGGGGGGTATAAGGTACCAGGGTACAGGTGAGTCGGGGTACAGGTGGGTTGGGGTTCCAGGTTTTGGGGGTGCAGGGGTATCGGGGCATGGGATATTGGGGCACAGGGGGAATTGGGCTATGGGGGAATTGGGGTGAAGGGTTATTGGGGTACAGGTGGGTTGGGGTTCCAGGTATTGAGGGTGAAGGGGTATTGGGGCATGGGGAATTGGAGTGCAGGGTTATCGGGGTACAGGGGACATCGGGGGTCCCTCACCGGCTTTCCAGGTGGCTGAAGTCCAACAGGTTGAATTCCCGATTGTCAGCCGAGTGGTAGATAGTGTCGACATCCTGGAAAGGGGAGAGGGAGGGTGAGAGAAATGGGGGGACCTGGGGAAGAGGACCCACCCCTTCCCCCCACTGCCTCCTCCAGCCCCTCCTCTGCCTTCCCCCTCCCCTCTCCCCATGCCCCCAGCCCCCCATGCCTACCCACTGCACCTCCTCTGCCTTCCCCAGCCCCCCATTCCTACCCACTGCACCTCCTCCGCCTTCCCCTGCCCTCCCACACCCCCCAGTCCCCCCATACCTACCCACTGCACCTCCTCCGCCTTCCCCTGCCCTCCCACACCCCCCAGCCCCCCATACCTACCCACTGCACCTCCTCCGCCTTCCCCTGCCCTCCCACACCCCCCAGCCCCCCCATAGCTACCTACTGCACCTCCTCCGCCTTCCCCAGCCCCCCCATACCTACCCACTGCACCTCCTCCGCCTTCTCCACCTCCCCACCAACCATACCCTCCGGCCCCCCCATAGCTACCCACTGCACCTCCTCCGCCTTCCCCTCCCCCCTGCCCTCCCCAGCCCCCCCATACCTACCCACTGCATCTCCTCCACCTTCCCCTCCCCCTGCCCCCCAGCCCCCCCATACCTACCCACTGCACCTCCTCCCGGCAGCACAGCCCGTTGTAGTCGCACAGGGCGGCGTAGGTCTCGGAGAACCCCCCTGCCAGGGAGACAGACAGAGCCACGGACATCAGTGTGTGGGGGCTCCCTGGCCCCCTCCCTGCCCCCCCAGTCCCTTCCCCTCCGTTCTCTCCCCCCCACTCACCGCAGATGCTGTGGCTGGTGGAAGTCGAACTCTCGGAGTTGGGGGACGTGTCCCGGGGGGTCTCGGGGGTCCTCAGACAGCTGGGGGGGGCACAGTGTCAGGATGCTTGGGTTCTATCCCCTCCCCCGCTTCGTGCAGCCCAGCGCACCCTGCCCAGCCCCCCCTCGCTCCCTGCAGCCCAGCGCCCCCTAGTGCCCCCCACTCCCTGCAGCCCAGCGCCCCCTAGTGCCCCCCCGCTCCCTGCAGCCCAGCGCCCCCTAGTGCCCCCCCGCTCCCTGCAGCCCAGCGCCCCCTAGTGACCCCCTCGCTCCCTGCAGCCCAGCGCCCCCTAGTGCCCCCCGCTCCCTGCAGCCCAGCGCCCCCTAGTGACCCCTTCGCTCCCTGCAGCCCAGTGCCCCCTAGTGACCCCCCCCGCTCCCTGCAGCCCAGCGCCCCCTAGTGACCCCCCGCTCCCTGCAGCCCAGCGCCCCCTAGTGACCCCTTCGCTCCCTGCAGCCCAGCGCCCCCTAGTGCCCCCGCTCCCTGCAGCCCAGCGCCCCCTAGTGCCCCCCCGCTCCCTGCAGCCCAGCGCTCCCTGCTGCCCCCCACCCAGCCCCCTGGGGCTGCACTCACCCCGCCGTGGGGCTGGGGAAGATCTTGCTGAGAGCTCTGTTGACGTGCTGGGTGACCTGGTCGGCGCTGGCCGGGCTGGGGAATTTGAAGCTGTAGGTGGCTTTCTCCGTGTCTACCAGGATCTGAGAGACAGGGAGGGGGTGCCGGGGGGGAGATGGGGGTCCGGGGGGGGAATCGGGGGGGTGGAGGGAAGACAGTGGGAACATTTCTCACCAAACACAAATTATTCCCACTACCAAGACCCTTGACCCAGATTAAGTCAATTAATTAATAGACTCCCCACCACTACCCGAGAGGGTGTGTGAGGGGAGGGGTGGGGGGCCAGCAGGGGGCACTGTCCCTGGGCCGGGGGGGGCAGTAACAGCACGGGGGGGACACAGGGCGGGGGGCCAGCAGGGGGCGCTGTCCCTGGGCCGGGGGGGCAGTAACAGCATGGGGGGGACACAGGGTGGGGGGCCAGCAGGGGGTGCTGTCCCTGGGCCGGGGGGGCAGTAACAGCACGGGGGGGGACACAGGGCGGGGGGCCAGCAGGGGGCGCTGTCCCTGGGCTGGGGGGGGGGCAGTAACAGAACGGGGGGGGGACACAGGGCGGGGGGCCAGCAGGGGGCACTGTCCCTGGGCTGGGGGGGGCAGTAACAGGGCGGGGGGCCAGCAGGGGGCGCTGTCCCTGGGCCGGGGGGGGGCAGTAACAGCACGGGGGGGGACACAGGGCGGGGGGCCAGCAGGGGGCGCTGTCCCTGGGCTGGGGGGGCAGTAACAGAACGGGGGGGGACACAGGGCGGGGGGGCCAGCAGGGGGCACTGTCCCTGGGCTGGGGGGGGCAGTAACAGAACGGGGAGGGACACAGGGCGGGGGGCCAGCAGGGGGCGCTGTCTCTGGGCTGGGGGGGGCAGTAACAGGGCGGGGGGCCAGCAGGGGGTGCTGTCCCTGTGCCGGGGGGGGGCAGTAACAGAACGGGGGGGGGGGAGACACAGGGCGGGGGGCCAGCAGGGGGCGCTGTCTCTGGGCTGGGGGGGGGCAGTAACAGGGCGGGGGGCCAGCAGGGGGTGCTGTCCCTGTGCCGGGGGGGGCAGTAACAGAACGGGGGGGGAGACACAGGGCGGGGGGCCAGCAGGGGGCGCTGTCCCTGGGCCGGGGGGGGCACTTACCTGGCAGTGGTTTATTGTGTTTAACGTTCGAATTTCCAAGACATTGAAGGAGCTTTCGACCTGGGGAGAGACGGGATAAATGAGTGTGAGTGTGTCCGTGTGTGAGTGTGTCCGTGTGTGTGTCCAAGTGTGTGTGTTTGTGTGTGTCTGTGTGAGTGTGTCCGTGTGTGTGTGTGTCCTTGTGCGTGTGTGTGGTCCGCGTGTATGTCCGTGTTTGTCTGAGTGTGTCCATGTGTGTGTGGGTGTGTGGGTGTGTATGTGTGTATGTGTGTGTGTGTGTCCCTGCGCCCCCTGCTGGCTGGGCCCCAGGTATGTCTCACACTCACCTTGGCCGGCACTTTCAGCCCGAAGAGGTGGAGCCGCCAGGCCGTCAGCACCTGTGGGGAAAAAGCAGCTCCCGTGAAACGAGTGCGGGGAGACGCCGCGATCCCCCCCACCACCACCACTGGGCTCAGAGTGCAGTCAGCCCTGGGGAGAACGACATCAGAGCTTCTGGGGTGACCCATGGAAAGAGGATCCTGAGGGGCACTGCCAGGGTGCGAGTGAGGGGCACCGGCAGGACTGGGCAGGGCAGGGCTGGGCTAGCAGGGGCTGCGGTCGGGAGTGAGGGGCACCGGCAGGGCTGGGGGGGCAGGGTGGGAGTGAGGGGCACCGGCAGGGCTGGGGGGGGGCAGGGCTGGGCTAGCAGGGGCTTCGGGTTGGGAGTGAGGGGCAGTGGCAGGGCTGGGGGAGGAGGAATGGAGGGAGAGACACCACCGCCCCCGGTAACTCACCAACACACGATCCTCAAACTTCTTGGGCTTGGTTTCAAGCTTCACCTTCAGCAGCAGAGGGTTGGGCGGGCGGCTCAGGACCTTGCGAATGCTGTCTGCAAAGGGAGGAGAAGATCAATGCCGGGTGCCCCCCCAGCCCCATCCCCAGCAGGGTGGGACCCCGGGATTCACCTCCCAGCCCCCACAACAGGGTCTGTGGCAGGGGGCACCAGGCCACAGGGAGCGGGGGCAGCAGGGGGCGCTGGGCTGCAGGGAGCGGGGGCTGAGTAGGGGGCACTGGGCTGTAGGGAGTGGGGTGCAGGGGCAGCAGGGGGCGCTGGGCTGTAGGGAGCGGGGGGCTGAGTAGGGGGCACGGGGCTGTAGGCAGCGGGGGGCTGAGTAGGGGGCACGGGGCTGTAGGGAGCGGGGGGCAGCAGGGGGCGCTGGGCTGCAGGGAGAAGAGGGCAGCAGGGGGCATTGGGCTGCAGGGAGCGGGGGGTCACCAGGGGGCGCTGGGCTGCAGGGAGAAGGGGGCAGCAGGGGGCGCTGAGCTGTAGGGAGCGGGGGCAGCAGGGGGCGCTGAGCTGTAGGGAGCGGGGGCAGCAGGGGGCGCTGGGCTGCAGGGAGCGGGGGCAGCAGGGGGCGCTGGGCTGCAGGGAGAAGGGGGCAGCAGGGGGCGCTGGGCTGTAGGGAGCGGGGGGCTGAGTAGGGGGCACTGGGCTGTAGGGAGCGGGGGCAGCAGGGGTCACCGGGCTTCAGGGAGAAGGGGGCAGCAGGGGGCGCTGGGCTGCAGGGAGCGGGGGGCTGAGTAGGGGGCTCTGCGCTGCAGGGAGAAGGGGGCAGCAGGGGGCGCTGGGCTGCAGGGAGAAGGGGGCAGCAGGGGGCGCCGGGCTGCAGGGAGAAGGGGGTAGCAGGGGGCGCAGGGCTGTAGGGAGAAGGGGGCAGCAGGGGGCGCCGGGCTGCAGGGAGAAGGGGGCAGCAGGGGGCGCAGGGCTGGAGGGAGCAGGGGGCTGAGTACGGGGCACTGGGCTGTAGGGAGTGGGGTGCAGGGGCAGCAGGGGGCACTGGGCTGTAGGGAGCGGGGGGCAGCAGGGGGCGCTGGGCTGCAGGGAGAAGAGGGCAGCAGGGGGCATTGGGCTGCAGGGAGCGGGGGCAGCAGGGGGCGCTGAGCTGCAGGGAGAAGGGGGCAGCAGGGGGCGCTGGGCTGTAGGGAGCGGGGGGCTGAGTAGGGGGCACTGGGCTGTAGGGAGCGGGGGCAGCAGGGGGCGCTGGGCTGCAGGGAGAAGGGGGCAGCAGGGGGCGCTGGGCTGCAGGGAGCGGGGGGCTGAGTAGGGGGCACTGGGCTGTAGGGAGCGGGAGCAGCAGGGGGCGCTGGGCTGTAGGGAGCGGGGGCAGCAGGGGGCGCTGGGCTGCAGGGAGAAGGGGGCAGCAGGGGGCGCTGGGCTGCAGGGAGCGGGGGGCTGAGTAGGGGGCACTGGGCTGTAGGGAGCGGGGGCAGCA
>JALMGD010000013.1:48563630-48591130 GCA_023634205.1 Actinemys pallida
GGTTTGGTGCCCTCTAGTGGCTGTTGGCAGCAAAGCGTCCATGTCTCCCGGAGCTGGGGAGTTTCACCCTCGGAGCCAGGGCGATCGCAACCGACTGCAGCTCCACCGCGCCGCTTTCTTCTTCGGCGGCAATTCGGCGGCAGGTCCTTCCCTCCGAGAGGGACCGAGGGACCCGCCGCCGAATTGCCGCCGAAGAGCTGGACGTGCGGCCCCTTCCCCTTGGCCACCCCAAGCACCTGCTTGCTCAGCTGGTGTCTGGAGCCGGCCCTGCTCGGAGCCTGCCCTGCCCCTCCCTGTTCTGGGCTGGCGGGGTGGGGGTCTCCCTCAGAAGCAGGGAGCCCTCCAGCAGGCAGCCCCCGAGGCCTGTCCCAGAGCTGGGGGAACCTGAGCCCCTCTATGGTAGTCTTGGGGTCCCCTCCCCAGTCTGGGGCAGTGGGAGGGGGGGGACACACATAGGTTTTGGGCTCCCACCCTTCCCATTTCCTGGGGTGGGATCCCAGGGCTCCTCCCTCCTGCCCGGCGTGGCTGCCTGTCCCCCCCTCCTGGGGTCATGCCCCCCTCCAGGGCAGGGGGAGCACGAAAGAGCCGGGATCCAGAGCAAAGCCACCCACAACAGACAGAGCTCCAGAACAACCAACAGCTTCTGTGTAGGCCTGGCTGATCTATCCCCCTATTCCCCTCTCCATCCATCCATCCACCCCTCTCTCCATCCATCCATCCATCCAGCCAGCCAGCCAGCCAGCCATCTACCCCTCTCTCCAGCCGTCCATCCCCATACACACTTCTCCCTCCATCCGTTCCTCCATCCATCCATCACCTCTCCATCCATCCATCCATCCACCCCTCTCTCCAGCCATCACCTCTCCATCCATCCATCCCCATACACGCCTCTCCCCCCATCCATTCCTCCATCCATCCATCACCTCTCCATCCATCCATCCATCCATCCCCATACACGCCTCTCCCTCCATCCATCCATCACCTCTCCATCCATCCATCCATCCCGATACACACCTCTCCCTCCATCCATTCATCACCTCTCCATCCATCCATCACCTCTCCATCCATCCATCCATCCATCCCCATACACGCCTCTCCCTCCATCCATCCATCACCTCTCCATCCATCCATCCATCCCCATACACGCCTCTCCCCCCATCCATTCCTCCATCCATCCATCACCTCTCCATCCATCCCCATACACGCCTCTCCCTCCATCCATCCATCACCTCTCCATCCATCCATCCATCCCGATACACACCTCTCCCTCCATCCATTCATCACCTCTCCATCCATTCATCCATCCATCCCCATACACACCTCTCCCTCCCTCCATTCCTCCATCCATCCATCACCTCTCCATCCATCCATCCACCCGTCTCTCCAGCCATCCATCCCCATACACACCTCTCCCTCCATCCATTCCTCCATCACCTCTCCCTCCCTCCCTCCCTCCATCCCCATACACACCTCTCCCTCCCTCCATCCATCCCCAAACACAGCTATCCATCCATCCATCAACCCCTCTCTCCATCCATTCATCCCCATACACACCTCTCCCTCCATCCATCCATCCGGCCAGTCATCCCCGACCACCCCATCTCTCTCTCTCTCTCTCTCTCTCTCTCGCTATCCCGAGAGGCGGTAGCTGCCTACACGGGGGCTCAGGTCCGCTGAACTACCTCACTCAAAGGTGTGGATTGTTCACGCTCCCATGGGACCCAGCTGGGCCACTCTCCTTTTCTAGTGTCAACCAGTCCTACAAGATCTGCTTGAGGAATCATTGGGGGGAACTTCTCTAGGAGGTCAGACTAGATTGGTGGTTTCCACCCTGTGCTCCGCAGGCCCCTGGGGGTCCGCAGACTATGTCTGAGATTTCCAAAGGCGGCTGCACCACCATAGGAAATTTTTTAGGGGTCTGCAAATGAAGAAAGGTTGAAAACCCCTGGCCTAGATGATCTCAGTGCTTCTGTCGACCTTTGAGTCTCTGACTGCTGAAGGAGACGTTTATTGCCTTCTGGCATGTTTACACAGACTGCGATGCAGCTTTACAACTTCTATTCCACAGCAACGTTCTGTACTGTTTTCCGTCACGCGGGGCTCTGAGAACTGTCTGGATGGGTCAAATTATTGGGATAATCTACCGCTGATGCTTTTCTATCTCCTCCTGCACCCTTGGGCTGGTCTCTTCAGGCTCTTCAGTGTCGTGTTAATGGATTTGGCTTGTTTATCGTTTGTGTTTTCCTTTTCCCAAGTGGTCTCCACATTATCACATTATCTGCACATGATGGAGAAGTCGTTTTGGTGGCGTCCTGAACACACGTCCATCGTCTTTTGACCCGGCTTCAGGTTGGCTTGTTGTACTTAGACTTTTGGATGGTGCAAGAAACTCTTTCCCCTGGACTCTGAAGGTCTCCCACAGACCTTTACTTTGGAATGAGTTGATCTTCTTATTCATTTGTTGTAGATTTCCATGACTCTACATGGAAAGGAGGACAGACGTGATGCTGGTGTTAAAGAAATCATATTGCAGTGCCAGGGCCAATCATGCTACTTTTCCCGATCTTTTCAAGTGAATGAAAGTTCCTTGCCACTTTAGATCTTCGTTTTTCAACGTCTAGCACGGTTTCACCATCATTAAAAGGACTTTCTTCTGTGAGCGTGTCTCCGTCTACTCTGCTGGTTGTTTGTGGGAGATTGAGGGCCGTATATTTTGTCTTCCACTTCTTGATAAACAAACCAACGTGTTTTGCTGGGTCTGCCAAGAGTTGGCTCTTTCCTTCCTTTAAGCGGTCGGTGTGTTGAACTAAGCAGCACGATGACATCCACAAAAATGAGGTCAGCCAACTGTGCTTTCTCATTTGTCCATAAAATTCCTCCGTTGCGTCCTGCGGGTCCTTCATTTACGATGGAGTCAGTGACCAATGTGAACAACACACACTCGTCTGTCTCCTGTTGTCAAGACAAACCATTGCCTGACGTCGCCACCGTCTCTGGCTGCACATTCAGCATAGTCACACAGATCCCTGACGAGCCAATTCTTTTTTCTGGTATTCCAGGGAATGCCATAATTTTCCAAATGCACCACAAACCCAATGATATACCTGAGATACCTCGGTGGTATTTTCATCCTCCGGACAGACGACCTAAACTCCCTCAGTGATTTCCACCACAACTTCAACAACCACCACCCCTCCAGTAAACTCTCTCTAAAACACTCCTGCACTGGCATCCACTTCATGGACACCACAATTAGCTTCAACAGTGGGACCCTACAGACACAAGAGACCCACAGCTCACCACACCTACCTTCATAGATCCTGTAACCAGCCCAAACACCACAAGAAATCTGTTATCTACAGGCAGGCACTCAGATACCACAGAATGCGCTCCGAGGAGAACTGGATGCACACTCTAACAGATTCAATTCAAAACCACCTCCACCAAACCAAAGGACACTCCACCAGAGAAGTAGATCACATCATGGGACAGGTCACCCAAATGTCCCAAGAGAATCTGCTTCAATACAGAAATAAAACCTCCCCCCTCCCACTGGAACCCATCCAGGGTATCATCAACCAATTACAACCCATATTCAGTGGGAACCCCAATCTGAAAGAAATCTTTCCCAGACCCCATCTTCTGGCCTTCAAACAAACCCCAACTGCTCCAAGCCCATCATCAGAAGCTCCCCACAGACCAGGACCCACCAACTCAAAGTGGCACCAGACCCTGCCAGAACAACAGATGCAAAACCTGCAGACACATCTCCACTGCTACAATGATCAACCCTTTCAAGATCCATGGGTCCTACACTTGCGTATCACAACATGTGGTGTACCTCTGCCAGTGCACTAAATGCCCCAATGTGACGAAGTTGGGGATTATTGTAGTGTTTTACATGAATAGCATGTGCATGCCTCAGTTTCCCTGTGTGCTGCACATTTAACAAGGTGGTGGGAGAGGGTTTGTTGTTGCAGAGGACCAGGTGTGACCTCGCCTGGCAGCCGGGACCCCCGGACAACGGCCTGGAGAGGGGGATCCCTAACAACTGGTGACCTGGTGACTGGGAGGCTCAGCTCGGAAGTCACAGCTGGGTCTGGCCAGTGGGAGGACAAAGGGCTGAGGAGAGAGGACCCCGGTGACCTGACCAACCAGTTCCAGCCAGAGGGGAACAAAGGACGGAAGAGAGAGGGCCCCAGCGACCTGTTTACCTGGGCCGGAAGACAAAGGACAGGGGAGGAGCAGTTGGGGCTGGTGATATATGATGCCTCGGCAGGAAGGAGGGGGTCTCTGGGCTGGGGAGAGAGAGCAGCCAGAGCCCCCCTGGATGCAGGGGAGAACTAGATGTGCTGAGGGTTGCTAGGCCTGAGGGCCCAGAGAGTTTCCTGTGCTGGGTTCAGACATTCACTAAACCTCCTGTTTTACGCTGGCTGAGAGTCGCTCTGGTCTAGAGATCAGGGTTGCATTATTCCCTCTGGCCATGGAGGCCCCGGGGGGCCAGAGTGAGTGGACTCCCTGAGGGGACCCAGGCGAGCGACAGGCGTGCTGAAAGCTCGGAGGGGTGCGGTTCCAGGAGGCGGAGGGGCCGACGGCTTAACCCCCAAGAGAGTGGGCCCCCGAGAAGGGCTGTGGCTCTGAAGGGGGCTCCCCAGGGACCGTACGGAGCCGAGAGAGCACGAGTCCTGTGAGTCCGTCACACCTGACAACAACTATGTGGGTGAAACCTGACAATCACTCCACTCTCAAATGAACTCACACAGGAAAATGATCAAAGACAAAAACACGCCATCACCTGTGGGTGAACATGTTTCACAAAGTGATCGCTCCATACCTGACCTCTCAGTCCTCAGCCTCACAGGAAACTTGCAGAAAACTTTCAAAAGATGAGCCTGGGAGCTTAAATCCATAACTCTGCTGGACACCGAAACCATGGACTGACCAGAGACACTGGATTTATGCCTTATTACAATAATCTGTAAGCCTCTTCTTTCACCCCTCCCCCCTACAACTGGAGGGGTGTTAACTGGCCACTTCCCTTGAACGGTCCCTTGAAAGATGTGTTAACTACTTACCCTAAGCAGTCTGTTCCACCTTGTATTTAGCTGACCCAAAGAGCTCTGTGGAAGCTCGGAAGCTTGTCTCTCTCACCAACAGAAGTTGGCCCACTAAAAGATCTCACCTCCCCCAGCTTGTCTCTATACGTTTCCAGACACTGTCTCTGTGTACGCTGTCAAAAGTCTTCTGGAAAGCTATAAAATATATCAGGAGGGGTAGGCTTTCCTCTCCCACTTTGTTCTACAGCATCCCTGAGAACAATACAGCAATACAGCCTGAATAGGATCTCAGAGGTCTGAAACCTGCGTGGTCCTCTCTACGTTGCAGGTCTGTCTGTTTGCTGACATGGCCCAGGATGCGGTTGTACGCAATTTCCCCAGGCTCTGATCATAATGTCGTCCCTCTCCAACCACGGCAGCGGGTAAGGTTCTTTGACAATTTTACGAGAAGGCCTCTCTTCTGCTGGGTTGGGTTCTTCGTTCTGGGGTGGGGAAGCCGCCTCTCACAATGGCACATTCTGGCCCGAGAATCTAGGAACCTTCTACCCAAAACCACAAGGAAAATCTGGAGGGCTGTTTCGTTACATGCCTCTCTCCAGAGATGTTACCCTTTCCTGCTGCTCTCCCATTTCCAAGTGTACTGATTGCTTTTCTAATTTCTTCCATTGTAATATCTCCTAAATCAGTATCAACCTCTCACAGTAGGTCTTCCTCGTGTGTTTCTGGTGGTTTGCTTTGTCTTGGTCTATTTCAAACAGCCAAAAAATGTTCCGCCTATCTTATCCTTTGTTCTTCTTTCCTGCAAAGGGTCAGTTGCAAATCTAAACCACACTGGGTCAAAGAGCAAGCCATACAATCGCTGGGACTTATCAAAGAATAGGACACATTCCGCACATATAAGATGGTAAAGATATTCTCTTTATCTCAAGAAGACAGATTTTGCCAGAAGCTGGGAATTGGCGACAGGGGATGGATCACTGGATGATTCCCTGTTCTGTTCATTCCCTCTCAAGCACCTGGCATTGGCCACTGTCCGAAGACAGGACACTGGGCTAGATGGACCTTTGCTCTGACCCAGTCTGGCCGTTCTTATGTTCTAAGACACTGATGTTTGCCAAAGAGTCCTGGTTTTGTAAAAGAATGCAAGGACGTTTGAGTCAGAACATTTCAAAAACTAATAATGCTCCGTGTGAGTTCTCAGAGCTATAAACCAAGTAATAAAAGTGGGCATCTTACCCCCACCTCTTTGCAAAGAAAAATCTTCATCCAAACCCATTTCAATTCTAGAAATCTCCCGATTGAAACTGATTTCCTCTGCAACTGCGCTCAAGTCTTCATTCTTTAAACGCAGCGAACGTTTATGGTGAGAAAAGCCTCGCAGAACACATTGGTTACTTTCAGCTCACGTTTCGGTCTTCTTTCTCAAATGCTTTAAGGTGGCACCAAATGCCTTTTAAAATGTAGATTTGTTTATATTGTATAGTTGTGTATGTTGTATCCAAACGCAAGCCTTTGTATCATAACTGCCCCTTATTGTTGTTATATGAAAAGGAAAATGTTTTGTATACAAATATAGGAAGTTTTTTTTCAATGCTATCAACAAATTACTAACCACAGAATCGTAGAAAATGTGGGGCTAGAAGGAACCCTCAAGAGGTCACCTAGTCAAGCCAAGTAAACTGAGACCATCCCAGATGGGTGTTTGTCCGACCTGTTCTTAAAAACCTCCCTCGGAAGCTGATTCTGGAGCTCAACTACTCTGATAGTCAGAAAGTTGTTGCTATTATGTAACCCAAATCTCCCTCGTAAGAAGCCATTTAAGTACAGAATATTTATATTAACAGGGAATGAACTAACTACTGGCAGTGCGCAAGCAAACCCTCAGCCAACCCCAGAAGACGAGCTTGTCTCCAAAACCTGGTACAAGAATCAAGAACTTTTTAGTTGTTTAAGCTCATGGCTTCAGGAGAGGGATTGAATGTGAAAAGACTGTTTTGAGAACTGAAAAGGACAGAGGCACTTGGGCTCTCTGAAAGCAGGCTTTCATTTCCCGTTGAGATGGAAGGAACCGCTCAGGCAAGGAACCGAACAAAAAGAAGAAGGTGAACTCCAACTTGAAAAGGTTATCTGGGATCTTCCTGCTGCACAAAGACCAACGAATGTCTGTTGTGCACTCAGTGAACAAACTGCATTATTCAGGAGCTGAAGGTGTCAACCTCGCTGGCATGGAGCCTAGGGAAGAGCAACAACCGACAACTTTGAATCTCCACAAGCCTGAAATTCCCAGCTCCCTAGACTCCAAGGCCAGAAGAAAACCCTGCGATTACATAGTCTGACCTCCTGCAGAGGTCAGGCCAGAGACCTGCCCTGCAATAATTCCTACAGCAGATCTCTGAGAAAAACATCCAATTTTGAGTTAAACATTATCAATGTTGGAGAATCCACCGTGACCCTCGCCTGGTGGTTAGTTACCCTCGCCGTTAAAAATTTACACCATATTTCCAATGTGACTTTGTCCAGCCATTGGATGGGGTTACACCTTCCTCTGCTAGACTGAAGAGCCCATTATTAAATCTTTGTTCCCCATGTAGGTACTGACAGACTGGGATCAGGTCACCCCGAACCTTCTCTTGGTTAAGCTGAATAGATCGAGCTCCTGGAGTATCGCACGACAAGGCAGGTTTTCTAATCCTTGAATCGTTCTCACAGCTCTTCTCTGACCCCTCTCCAATTTATCACCATCCTTCCTGCAGTGTGGGCATCAGAACTGGACCCAGGATTCCCGCAGTGGTCGCCCCAGTGCCCAATATAGAGGTAAAATCACCTCTCTGCCCCTGCTCCACATTCCCCTGTTTATACAGCCCAGGATCGCATTAGGCCTTTTGGCCACAGCGTCCCACTGGGAGCTCAGGTTCAGCTGATTTTCCACCGTGACCCCCAAATCTCTTTCAGAGTCACTGCCCCCCAGGAGAGAGTCCCGCATCCTGTAAGTGCGGCCGACACGCTTTGTCCCGAGATGGGAACGTACATTTACACGTTTGTGCTCCTAATTTCATGGAAATAGAAAGGAAAAGAGCATTTAAAAACTCGGAAGTGTGTAACCCACGCATGCCCGTCATCCGCGAATCGGCGGGTCCTGTTTACAAGCAAACTACAACCGACAGGAAAGAAGAACACGAAAGAATCAAGAAGAAGCCAACACAAGGAACAACCCTTCCCCACCAAGACTTTAACATTGGAGAGAGGACGATCACTGCCATTGCATCCGATTTTGTGCCATGCTGTTAGCCTGGGCTACACATGCCTGTTGTTCTGTGTGTGAGTGTGTGTGTGTACATGTACTGTGTATGCCTTGTGCGTGTACTGCATTATTTCTGATTGTGTGTTTAGGTATTTTGTGTACTGTGAATGTTTTGTACGTATTGTAGATGTTTGTTTAGTTGTTGTGTGTGCACGTTGTGTGTCTGTGCGTATATTGTGTTATTTTCTGTGTGTTTAGCTTTTTGTGTACAGTGAATTTTTTGTGTGTTATTATCTGTTTCTGCATATTGGGAGATGAAAACACTGTCGTATCTGAAATAACTAAGCCGTTGTCCTGTTAATCATCAGCTGGTTAGAACCTGGAAAGAAGCAGGGGCTAAAAATTGGTTCACAAAGAAATAGTGGGTTTAATTGGATTTCTTATTCTTAATATTTGTAATTGGCCTGTCTCAAAACACCTCCTTCCACGGCTTCTCACTCTGCCCAATTATCAACTCTCTAGGTTATTTAGTAATAACCCGCAGGCTCCAGAATTTGGTAAACACAATTCTTTTGCTCAGTCGGAAACAGTTGTTAGGTATCTAAGCAGCAGCCTTGGCAGAACTCAATTCCTGGTGACAGATAATATCGCTGATTAGTTTGAAGCCTTTTATTCAAGTTTTATCACGTTACGTTTTCACAGGTCCACGAAATGACGGGGCTTGAAGCCTTTTTTTCGATGTTTATCAATTTTAACGTTCACAGTTGTGCAAAATAATGGGCCACCAGACGATAATTATTGAGGCTGAGATTCAAAAAGTGAAAGCTGTGGAGCCGCTGAAGCACAAATGGTCTCACCATCGCACGGCCAAAGGCGCGTAGCGTGGAATCAGCCGCTGCTCAGTCGTCAAGCAGCTGTTTTGTGCATTGCCCACCTGTAAGTGTCGATTGTCACAGGTGGAGATCTTTGTCCGTGGGTTGGTCTGTGTGTGGCGACATGGACCTTTACCAATGTTGACCGATAAAATCGGATCCTTCCAGGCCGGCAGGCGAGAGGCTCCGAATGGAGTCTCAAGAATTTGGGGAAATAACAGACTTTGGTCTCAGCGTCCCAAGAGCGTCTCAGCGTCACCTGCCCAGGCACAATCTGTGCTCGATGTGCCCCACCGAAAGTCAACCAGAAGAGACTGTGGCCGAGCTCACCCAACGCCTCCCTTTGGGTCCGGCCACTCGTCTTTGTTTTATTGTTCTTCCTTTAACAATAAAAGAGCTGTGGTTTCTAACTGGGCTGATTTGACAGGGCTGTGAGCAGGGGGGCCCCAAGAGAAGGAAAAGACGCCCTGGCCTTGTCAGGCAGTGAAACAAACAGTCACCACTGGAAAATCATTTTGGCTTCCCCTAAACTAAAGATTGTTCATCATTTAGAAAATACAATTCCTCGACGTCCAACAATTTAAAATGACTCATTTTAACCCCACCTACGTATCTACCTGCCTGTCTGCCCACCTACCCCCATCCACCCGCTCTATCTATCCATCCCCATCCACCCCCCTGGCTTTATTTATTTGTCTGTCTGACACCCCAGCCCGCCTGGACGCTCAGCCGCCCCCCGCAGTGACCGAGTCCGGCCCCCCCGCCCCTCGTTCAAGGCCGCCCCGTGTCGCCCCGCCCGGGCCCCGGTTCCCCGCCAGGGGGCGCCCCGGTCCCGTCCCGGACTCGGCTCGATCCGCTTTCGCTTTCGGTGGCCCGTGGACGCCTCCCCGCCCCGGCCGACACCCCGCACCCCCGCCGGGCCGGGGCTGCGCGCAGCCCGCAGGTGCCAGCGGAACTCGGGGGGCGGCGGAAGTGGGGGGCAGGGGCAGCCCCGGGGGGCGAAGGGGGGTGCCTGGGTGTGGGGGGAGGGGGGCGGGGGGCCGGGAGGAGTGGGGGGCAGCCTCCGGGGGGCTGTGGGGGGGAGGGGCGCAGGGGGCCCGGGAGGAGTGGGGGGCAGCCCCCGGGGGGGTGTCCGGGATGTGGGGGGCAGGGGCGCAGGGGGCCCGGGAGGAGTGGGGGGCAGCCCCCGGGGGGGTGTCTGGGATGTGGGGGGAGGGGCGTGGGGAGAGTTGGGGGCAGCCCTGAGCGGGGGGGGGGGGGGCTGCGGGAAGCGACCCAGGGGCTCAGCCCCGCCTGGCAGCGAAGGGGAAAAGTTTTGTGGGAGCGACATTTTGTGGGGGCGGGGCGAGGCTGGGGGAGGGGCGCGGAGGGGGGAAGCTCCATGGGGCGGGGGAGGGTCAGCACAGGCTGGGCCCCTCCCCGACGCTCTCTCCTTGCCAGGGGGCAGAGTCCGCAGGCGGCATGTGGGGCAGGCTCAGGCCGGGCGCCGGGATCTGCCGCCCCGTGCGCGGGTCGCTGCGGGCGATGGGCACCGCCGGGGCGAGCCGGGGAGGCCTGGCCGACAAGGTGGCTCTTGTGACGGCTTCTACGGAGGGGTGAGTGACCCCCCAGCCCCACTGGTGCCCCCCACTCCCGACCCACAGCCCCTGGGATCCCCCCCCAGCCCCACTGGTGTCCCCCCACTCCCGACCCACAACCCCCTGGGATCCCCCCCCAGCCCCAACGGTGCCCCCACTCCCAACCCACAACCCCCGGATCCCCCCCAGCCCCACCGGTGCCCCCCACTCCCGACCCACAACCCCCCGGCTCCCCCCCGAGCTCCACCGATGACCCCCACTCCCGACCCACAACCCCCTGGGATCCCCCCCAGCCCCACTGGTGTCCCCCACTCCCAACCCACAACCCCCCGGATCCCCCCCAGCCCCACCGGTGCCCTCACTCCCGACCCTGCTCTCCCCCTCAGGATCGGGTTCGCTGTCGCCCGGCGCCTGGCGCAGGATGGGGCCCACGTGGTGCTGAGCAGCAGGAAGCAGAGTAACGTGGACCGAGCCGTGGCCGAACTCCGCGCCCAGAGCCTCAGCGTGTCCGGCACCGTGTGTCACGTGGGCAGAGCCGTGGATCGGGAGCGCCTGGTCGCCACGGTGAGTCCGGACGCCTGGGTTCTCTCCTGGCTCGGGGAGGGGAGTGGGGTCTAGTGGTTACAGCAGGGGGGGCTGGGAGCCAGGACTCCTGGGTTCTCTGCTTGGCCCTGGGAGGGCAGCACCTGGCCCAGGAGGCGCCGATCACGGTCAGTAACTGGCCCCCCCACGTCTCATCTCTCCAGGCCCTAGAGCGTCACGGGGGTATCGACATCCTGGTCTCCAATGCGGCTGTGAACCCGTTCTTCGGCAGCACGCTCGAGGCCAGCGAGGACGTGTGGAACAAGGTGGGGGAGGGGGGCAGAGCAGAGAGCGGGGGTGGGGGGGGAGGGGGGTTGGGAGACTAGGGGATGTAGTGGGAGCTAGGGGCAGCTGGGGGTCGGGGAGAGGGGGAGAGAAGCTGGGGGTCAGAGGGGTGGGAGGAGGGGCATTGGATGAGAGGGGGCAGCTGGGGGGCACAGACGACGGGGTGGGGAGGGGAAAGGGCCCTGGGTGCAGCTTGGGGGGCAGACTGTGGGGCGGAAGGCCATGGGGCATGGGGGGGTCAGAACCCGGACTCCCCCTGATCCCCCCCTTCAGATCCTGCAGATCAATGTGACAGCAACAGCATTGCTGGTCGGCCTGGTCGTGCCCCACATGGAGAAACGGGGGTGAGTGCTGGGGGGGACCTGGGAGGAGGGGGAACGAGGGGGGAGATCCCCGGGGGGGGCGATGAGGGAGAATGGATGAGGGGGGAGGGGACGGGGACACATGGGGGGAGGGGCAATGAGGGGGGGAGGGGACCCGGGGGGGGCGATGAGGGGACACACGGGGGAGGGGGGACAAGGAAGCGGGGAGCCCGGGGGGCAGCAGGTCTCTGGCTCATTCCCTTTCTCTGCACAGGGGCGGCTCCATCGTCCTCGTCTCCTCCATTGCCGGGTTCTCCCCCTTCCCGGTGAGACGCCCCCGGGCCTGGCGCGGGGAAGGGGGGGGTGGCTGGTGGGGACCAGGGGCGGTTGCTGTGGGGCAGGCAGGGCAGGGGGGGTGGTAGGGACGAGCAGGGCTGGCTATTGGGTCAGAGGGGCAGGGGCTGGCGGGGGAGCAGGCAGGAGACGGGGTGGCTGGCGGAGGGGCGGGGGGGCGGGGCAGAGGGGGGCTGGCGGGGGGCGGGGCAGGGACTGGCCGTGCTGATCTCCCCCCTCCCTACCCAGGCGCTGGGCCCATACAGCGTCAGTAAAACGGCCCTTCTGGGGCTCAGCAAGGCCCTGGCGCCTGAGCTCGGCGCCCTCAACATCCGCATCAACTGCCTGGCACCGGGGATCATACAGACCAACTTCAGCTCGGCCGTGAGTGCGGGGGGGGGGAGGGCTGCTGGCGGCGGGGCCTCTTGGGGGGGGCGTTGCTGGGGGCGGGGCCTCACCAGGGGAGCACTGATGGGGGCACTGCTGGGGCGGGAGCCTCACCTGGGGGGCAAGGCAGTGACCCCCAACTCTGTTTTTCTTCCAGCTGTGGAAGGACGAGGCCGTAAAGGAGAAAATGATGAAGAACCTGAGACTGCAAAGGTACCAACGTCCTCCAGTCCTCCACGCAGCCCTCCCCTCATCCCCCCATCCCCATACACACCCCTCCCTCCATCCATCCACCTCTCCATCCATCTATCCATCCATCCCTGTACACACCCCTCCATCCATCCCCATACACACCCCTCCCTCCATCCATCCACCTCTCCATCCATCGATCCCCATATGCACCCCTCCATCCCTCCCTCCCTCCCTCCATCCATCCATCCCCATACACACACACCCCTCCATCCATCCCCATACACACCCCTCCCTCCATCCATCCACCCCTCCCTCCATCCATCCCTCCATCCCCCCATCCATCCATCCATCCCCATACACACCCCTCCCTCCATCCATCCACCTCTCCATCCATCCCCATACACCTCCCTCCATCTATCCATCCATCCCCGTACACACCCCTCCCTCCATCCCCATACACACCCCTCCCTCCATCCCCATACACACCCCTCCCTCCATCCATCCCTCCATCCATCCATCCCCATTGCACCCCTCCATCTATCCATCCATCCCCGTACACACCCCTCCATCCATCCCCATACACACCCCTCCCTCCATCCATCCCTCCATCCATCCCTCCATCCCCCCATCCATCCATCCCCATACACCTCCCTCCATCTATCCATCCCCCCATCCATCCATCCCCATACACACCCATCCCTCCATCCCTCCCTCCATCCCTCCCTCCATCCATCCATCCCCATACACACCCCTCCCTCCATCCCTCCCTCCATCCATCCCCATACACACCCATCCATCCATCCCCATACACACCCCTCCATCCATCCATCTACCCCTCCCTCCATCCATCCCCATACGCACCCCTCCATCCATCCATCCACCCCTCCCTCCCTCCATCCATCCATCCCCTTCACCACCCCTCCATCCATCCATCCCCGTACACACTCCTCTGTCCATCCCTCCATCCATCCATCCACCCCCATACACACCTCCATCCATCCATCCATCCATCCCCGTACACACCCCTCTGTCCATCCATCCATCCATCCATCCCTCCATCCATCCATCCACCCCCATACACACCCCTCCATCCATCCACACGCCCCCCCAGTCCCCTCTCCCCGGGCTCACCCTGTCTCTTCTCCCCAGGCTGGGGGTCCCGTCTGACTGTGCTGGGATCGTCTCCTTCTTGTGCTCCCCTGACGCCAGCTACATCACCGGGGAGACCGTGGTGGTGGGCGGGGGCGCCCCCTCCCGCCTCTGAGCCCCAGAACACAGATGGCCGGACGGACGGATGGGCGAGCCCTGATTGGCTATTGGGGTGCACTCCTCGGGGGGGGGGGGGGGGGGGTCTGGGAGAGAAGCAGGTTTGGGTGGCAGGAATTGTTGGTGGCACTAAAGGGAAGTGGGAGAGCAATATTTGGGGGGCTGGAGAGGGCCAGTGGATCAGCTTTTGGGGGGCAGGGTGCTGGGGTGACTTGATGGGGGGTTTCCTTTGGGGAGAGAGAAGCAGGGGAGTTTTGGGGATGGGGCAGGAAGGGGGGGCCCAAGGGGTAGATGGGGGGCAGGGAGTGAGCATGAGGGAAGTACTGGAATACACATCTGGGAGGAGGGGTGTGGGCAATTTGGGGGGGCAGCGGTGGGGTGGGAGGAGAAGGGGAGATTTAGGCAGGCTGCAGTGGTGGATTTGGGGGGATGGACCCCCATGTGGGGAAGGGGGCTGAGTATTGGGGGACACGGGGACCCCCTGCCATTTCCCCCCTTCCCCCATCTCTCTGTGTTCTAGACTTGATAAATTGTTGCTGCATCCTCTGTCTGCATCCTTTGTTTGGGGGGAGGGGCAGGGGTCTCTAATGAGGGAGGGGAAGGAGGGGGCAGGGGGTCTCTATCAGGGCTGCAGGGGGAGGGGACAGAAGGGGGAAGGGTGGGGGGGTCTAATGGGGGAGGGGAAGGAGGGGGCAGGGGGTCTGTAATGGGGGCAGGGGAAGGAGGGGGCAGGGGGTCTCTATCAGGGCTGCAGGGGGAGGGGACGGAAGGGGGAAGGGCAGGGGTCTGTAATGGGGGAGGGGAAGGAGGGGGCAGGAGGTCTGTAATGGGGGAGGGGAAGGAGGGGGCAGGGGGTCTCTATCAGGGCTGCAGGGGGAGGGGATGGAAGGGGGAAGGGCGGGGGGGGGTCTATAATGGGGGAGGGGAAGGAGGGGGCAGGGGGTCTCTATCAGGGCTGCAGGGGGAGGGGACGGAAGGGGGAAGGGTGGGGGGGTCTAATGGGGGAGGGGAAGGAGGGGGCAGGGGGTCTCTAATGGGGGAGGGGGCAGGGGGTCTCTATCAGGGCTGCAGGGGGAGGGGACGGAAGGGGGAAGGGTGGGGGTCTATAATGGGGGCAGAGGAAGGGTCTTTAATGAGGTGGAGAGGACAGGGGGCTATAGTAGGTGTGTAGAAGGGGCGGGGCCTAACTGGAATCCTGCCCTCCCAGGTTATGTCCCCACCCCGTTCCCGCAAAGGGGGGCTGTGTTTTGCAGAGCGCCCCCCCCCCCCCAACACACACACTCCTCCTCCGCCTCCTTCCACCTTCTCTCCGTCCCTCGCCCGGCTCTGCCTGCACAAAGCTGTTGAGTTCTCGTGTTACCAACTCAACTCGACGGCTCAACCATTTCGCCTCCGGAGCCCAGGGACGGCGCTGGCGTTTCCACAAGCGTTTTCATGCCCCTTCTGGTGTCCGTTGGTCCCGTTTGTGCGGAATCGCCGAAAGGGCTGAGGCACAAGACGGGCTGGTTCATTGCCTTTGTGGTTATTCATTCGGCGCTGAATTTCAGCACCAACGCTACGGCCAAACGGGAAACGCGGCAGGTTTCCTTTCGCCTCGACTGTGCCTGTGTAGCAAAGTTCTTCCTACAGCTACAGCTGAGGACTGGGAAAATCAAAATAAACCAGCGTTTACCGATAAGAAGGAAGACCCTGTACGTTTTATCTGTATCAGGAGGCCTCCTTTTAATCATAGTCAACTACTTCTCCATGGCTTTGGCCAACCAACTAAAAGTGGAAGCTCATACGGCAGCAAACATGCCGCCTTCCCTCATAAACCAGATGGCTTTGGACTGGCTCAACGTTTTCTTTCCAGACGTACGAATGTTGACTTTGGAGACTCTTCCAGTTGACCGAATGTCAAGTGAGGTTGCCAGTTAAAAAATGTACATACTGTTGTGAGATTTGTGATTGTTTTCCAGAGGGTCATCCATAGCCACCAAGCTTGCCGGGTCCTACACCAATGTAGGGTCAATATGCCACGTTGGTGAAGTCGGTGCGACCACTCGCCATTTCTTGTAGAATACGTTTTCGTGGATAGTTATAACGTAGCGCTCGCAGACTGACGGCCTCTTGGTTTCAGTGCGGGGTGACATTCGGCGTGTCTGTCTTTAGTCAACAGGCATGTTCCAACCGTTCGTCCTCTTGTATTCGACGGTTGTGTGATACTTTCAGAGCGAATAGTTTAGGGCCAATGCTTCAAAACACTGTTGGATAAAAGTACCACATCAAGTGTTGTAGAAAAACAACAGCAAACAATTCTCTAGTGTGTCCAGACAATGTAATAAACCAACACACACAAGCCGTTGTTGCTTTGCAGGTGCTGCTAGAAAATCTCGGCAAGCGTTCGATGCCCCGATGCTTTGGTTAATCTGATTTATTGACGATTTCTGATTGTCTTGTCTGGGGGAGACAATGCCTCGTAACCTGGGTGAGAATATCTTCACGCCAGCTCCCTTTTCCCTCTGGCCTGCTGTGCGTGTTAAACCCTTAAAAAATGAAAAACCCGCTTGATTTGCTATGAGTCAAAGTGGCGCATTTAGCAAAAAGAACACGGAGAAGACGCCGGTTTTGACAGTGACCAAAAGTCGGCGTGTGCTCGGAGCCGTTTCTTCAGACAACCGCGTCCGCAGCCGAATTTCACGCGGCCGCAAAGCCAAGTTTGTATCTTGTCACTGTAAAAACAGCCCCGGTTGTGGGGTTTTTACCGTCCCCCGGATTTCGCAGCTTTCTTTGCAATTGACAAGCAGAGCCAGTTTTTGGTTGGTTGGTTTTTGTGTTCTGGGCAATTGGTTTAGGCAAAACAGGCTCCTTCAGGCGGCTTTAAACATGAAGTTGTTTATTGAAATCCGTTTGTATCTCCAGTGACATTTCCCTGCGTTGGTAAATAACGTTTCCCTGCGGAGGGTTTTCGGGTCGTGCCCGGCAGGTCACCCGCAGAACAGCTTTGGTTTGGTTCCTTCAAACGTTTGAAAAGGCTCCGACAGCGGCGCTTCGACATTGTTATTTCATTCAACTTCCGCCCCGCGCCCCAGGAACGGGCCTTGTCATTCCGTCGCCTCGGTTGCGAATGCCCAGTGCTGCTTTTCTGTGTGAACCGTTGATATGCTTAGAACCCGTACGTCAGCGGAAGAACACGCTAACGGGGAAAAGTTGGGGTAGGGGGTTCTTGGGGCTATTTCTTCAGATAAGCGTGGGGGGTTGTGGGGATCTGTTGCTTTGTACAGTTAGAAAAGGTTGGCGTCAGGGCAGAGAGAATCATAGAATATCAGGGTTGGAAGGGACCTCAGGAGGTCATCTAGTTCCACCCCCTGCCCAGAGCAGGACCAATCCCCAGACAGATTTTTACCCCAGTTCCCTAAACAGCCCCCTCGAGGATTGAACTCATAGCCCTGGGTTTAGCAGGCCAATGCTCAAACCACTGAGCTATCCCTCAGGTTCCTCTGTTGCCCATCACTGCTTCCTTGTGGCGTGTTTAGCTCCGATATGAAAGTGCTTTATTTCTAACCAAACAATTGTTTTTGCTGCACCAGGTAACCGCTTCAGATAAGAAGGGTAAGCCCTGGGACTATTGGATTCGCCCCCAAATCTCTGCGCTGTCCCAAGTGTATCCTGTCTATCGGCGTCACAGACTTTCAATTCAAATGTCTTCTTACAGCAAAAGTCAACAGTAGCTAATTTCCAATAAATGGACACGGCTCAAAAACTACATTCCTTTAAGTAGAGGGAAGAGGGGAGCTGGATATAAAGGTTAAATGTAACTTTCCTTTCGACCATTTTTCACGCCCATGCCCAGAGGTAATTTCACAAAACACAAAAAGGATGTTTGCCTAATTTACATAAACGTCGCACACACATCTACACCCATGGGTCTTTCGGTTGGTGGCTTAGAAGTTGGTTTGTTTGTTAAACCTTCACGTCTTTCACGTGGTTAGGTTTGAAAAACACGTTCATGAAGGAAAAGAGCAAAGGCGCGTGTGTTGGGGGGGAAATACACTGCTTGGGTCAGAGCTAGTTTTTCTTAGAAGTTAGCCTCCATGTTTGTTTTGTAGAAAGATTTCTTGACAGCAGTTTTCCTTTAGGCAAAGCTTTCAAAAGCCAGCGAACGCTGCATCATGGAAGGCTGGCATACGTTTACCCAACCTTGCGCAGTGCACACTGACTGTCTTTTCATTCCTTCAGGCCAACAAGGGCGACCAGACGTCCGATATCAGGGGCTTTGTCTTATATAGGTAACTATACCCCTGCCCTGCAAAAAAAAGTGTCCCTGTTTTTCCGATTTCGCTACAGAACAGCTTCTGACCGGCCCAGCCGTGGGGCCCGGTACGCTGCCCTTCTGACCTCTCTCTGCCATGTGCTCAGTGACCCGGCTTTCTCGCTGCTTGAAAACTTTCTCTCCCTTTCGTTTTTCCTCTTTCCGTGACAGGTTTTCGCTTGTCTCGGCTGCTCCCTCTCACTTCCCGTCTCATTGGTTTTCTTGAGAAAAAGACACGCATGCGTCTTTCAAAGCGCACATGGTTACCTTTCCAACTCTGCTTCAAAATAACCTACAGGTATAAAAACCATTTGCTCTATAAACTAATGTTAAAAATGCAGAACACATGCTTTGTTTAACCCCCCCCCCCTTAATATTTGATATTCTTATTTAAAAAAATGCATCATGCTTGCTTTTTCTAAAAATCTCATATCTAACACCATTCTTTTGAAACACGCAGAACCCTTATTTTCCTAAAAATGTAATTCCTTTATTTTAAAAAGAAGCACACAAACATTTTTTGTCACTAGAGCACTTTTAAAACTCTCTCTTTTCTGGTATTTTTCCAGTCATTATCCGCTTTATTTTCTACTTTATCAAAAAATGCCTATGAAACTATTTTTCTCTGAAGACCTATTTTCTTTAAGCCTTCATGTGTGAACACAAACACACGCACACAGACACACTCACACACATATGTGACGGAGTGAGGAGTATTGACCTGGTAATGTTGCATGGGAGTTTTACTGGTTTACTGTTGGACAGTAGTAAAGACCCCAGGCCAGTAAAAGTTCTGTAGCAGCCTCTGCCGGGTGCGCCGGATTCCTGGTGCCCTGCGAGAGGGATGTCATGGGCCAGGTACAGTAGCTGGCGGCGATACTTCTGGGGGACCACCAGCTGCCTCCGGATCGCCCACGACTCCACTTTCCCTGGGGGAGCCCACTCTCGGTATAGGAATCCCTTGTCCCACAGGAACCCCTCCCGGCAACCTCTCCTCATGGTCTGTGCTGCACTGAGGTCGGCCAGGTCCCTTATCTTCCGCAAGGAGGGATCTTTCTGCAACTCGGCCTGGAACTCAGCGGCTGGGGAGGGGATGGGGGCCTGCTCCCTGTCGCCGGCTGGGTCTGAAGCTGCAGCCTCCCTGAGCCATGTCCCTGGGCTCACTCCCCACCGGGGTAGGGTCCTGTACCTCCAGTGAGGTACCCTCCCCAATGTCAGGGCGTAGTGCCCCGATCGGCTCTGGCTACGGTTCACAACTAGGGTGGTCTGGGGGCCGCCCGGCCAATCCGGCAGGTCACCCCCCATCAACTCCTCAGTGGGCAAATGGTGGTGCAACACCACATCCTTGGGGCCCTCCTGGTCCCCCCATTTCAGATGTACCCTCACCATGGGCACCTTGAATGGGGTCCCGCCCACACCCCTCAGGGTCAGGTAGGTATCGGGCACCATCCAATCTGGGGCCACCACCTCGGGCTGGGCCAGCGTCACCTCAGCGCCTCTGTCCCAGTATCCATTGACGTTCCTCCCATCCACCTCCAGAGAGACAAGGCACTCGCTCCGCAGGGACAGCCCCGTGCCCACCCTGTAAACAGAGAACCTTGAATCCGGAGCATCCAGCCTCCCAAGGAGCTGGTCTGGGAAACTCCTCTGTCCTGAGCAGTTGGGAAGCTGCCAGCCCCCCTTGCCTGGGAAGCCGGCCCCTCCTCCGGCTGGGTCCCGACCCAGTTAGCCCTGTGCGGGTTGGGTCTGCTCAGTCTGTCCTTGAGCTTGGGTTCGTATGTGGCCTCTCTGGCCACAGCGATAGCAGCTCGTGTTCCGTTGGTCCCCTCCGGTACAACCAGTTTAACCAGGTCCTTCGTCTGGGCCCCGTCTGCCCACTTGTGAACATATCCCTCCATTCGGAGGATCAGTTCTAGATATGTGACCTCGGGTTTTACGCAGACTCCGGAACGCCTCAGGAGTCACCCCAAACCCGCGTAGCAGGGCCTTTTTGAACAGTTCCTAGTGCCCTGCCTCCACCCCTTCCATTCGGCTGTACAGCCCCACGGCTTTGGGGTCCAGTAAGGGGGTGAGAAACCGGAGCCTGTCTGCAGGGTCAACCTTGTCAGCTCACAGGCCGTCTCAAAGGCCATCAGGAATTCATCGATGTCCTCCCCTTTCTTACGCTGGGACAGGATGCACTTATCCAAGCTCCATGTAGTCCTGGGTCCCCCCTCACTCACCGCAGAGGGGGGCTCACTGCTCCTCAGCTTTGCCAGCTCCAGTTCATGCTGCCACTGTTTCTCCCAATCCTCCAGCTCTTTCAGTTATATCTCCCTCTCCCATTCCAGCCACTTCAGCTCCAGCGATGGGGAGCTTGGCTGTGAGGATCCCCTGCTGGCCGTGGGGGTCACAGGGTCCCCGGGGTTCATCTCGCTGCTTCTAGCCCCTCCCTAGTCATAGGTAGAAGGGACCTTGGAGTGCCCTCGGCAGCAGTCTGACCACTCCCAGCTGGGACAGACACCGGTGCCGGCGCTGCATCTGCCAGGCTACCTCCCTCAGGGACAGGGATTGGCTCCTCTGAGCGATCCTCCTCCTCCAGCTGGGCAATCAGCTGTTCTTTGGTGAGCTTCCCAATGCGCAGCCCTCTCTGCCTGCACAGCTCCACCAGCTGTGGAGATGGTTATACATCTTCCCGCTGGTCCCAAGTTGCTGTGGACTCGCAGGCCTGTGTGCTGTCAGCTCCCCATGGTTTCCAGGAGGAACCCCTAGTGTGCCAGCCCTTCTCCAGGTCACCACCTCTCTCCCGGGGTCAAGCCGCAGACGACTCCGCCCCTGGAACCACTCACCGCAGTCCCCAGGGGGACCCCGTTACTGCAACAGTCCTTCTCGCTGGTCACACACTCCCAGGGGTTAAGCGTAGCTTCTCCGCACCCCGAAATTGCTCCTCTCTGAGCCTTCAGCACACCTGGTCCTTGTTAATCCCCCTTCATTTTATTGCTCCCCAGTCACTTACTGCAGGAAGCACCATCCATGGGGTGCAGCACATCCCACCGCTACCACCAGTTGTCACGGAGTGTGGGGGAGTCAGGGCCCTGCACCCCCCCACTTCCTGCGATTCACCGGGACTCTCAGCCACCCAGTAAAACAGAAGGTTTATTAGACGACAGGAACACAGTCCCAAACAGAGCTCGTAGGTACAGAAAACAGGACCCCCCCAGGCAGGTTCATCTTGGGGGGTGGGGAGCCCAGACCCTGGTGCAGGGCCTCCCTCCGTATCCCCAGCCAGCTCCAAACTGAAACCCCCTCCAGGAGTCTCACCCCCGGCTCCTCCTCCAGCCTTTGTCCAGTTTCCCGGGCAGAAGGTGTCACCTGGCCCCAGCCCCCTCCTGGGCTCAGGTATCACCCTGATATCCCATCACCATGCAGCACCAATGCAGACAGCACCAGTAAAACTCCCACACAACATCCCCAGGTCAATCCGCCCCACTCCCTGCTCCATCACAACAGATACACACACACAGCCCTCAGATTCCCCATACACATTTAAAATACTTGTTTTTCTCAATGGTCAACCCGCAGCTCTCTGCTAGCCCAGCCCTGCCCCCCCAGCACTGCTGGAACCCCTCACTCCCCAGCCCCCTAATCGCCACAGAGAGCCCAGATGCCTGGGTCCTCTCCCCAGCATTGGGATGGAAGTGGGGGCTGGGAGCCAGGACTCCTGGGTTCTATCATGGGCGGAAAAGTGGGGTCTAGTGGTTGGTATGGGGGGAGGGATTGGGAGCCAGGACTCCTGGGTTCTCTCCCCGACCCTGGGAGGGCAGCCCCCGGCCCAGGGGGCGCTGATCGCGGTCGGTAACTGGCTCCCCCACGTCTCATCTCTCCAGGCCCTGGAGCGTCACGGGGGTATCGACACCCTGGTCTCCAATGTGGCCGTGAACCCGTTCTTCGGCAGCACGCTCCACACCAGCGAGGACGTGGGAACAAGGTGGGGGAGGGGGGCAGAGCAGAGAGTGGGGGTTGGTGGAGAAGGGGGAGTCATGGGGCAGAGGGGGGCTGAGATCAGAGGAGGGGGGTGGGGTGAGGTGGGCTCTGTGGGGATGGGGGGAGGGGCACTGGAGGAGAGGGGGCAGCTGCGGGGGGGGGCAGAGGGGGGGAGTGTGCCATTCCCCAGGGGACAATCTGGACCGTGGAATGGCTGCCCCACCCCCTTAATTTTCCAGTCTGGGGTTTGCACAAACTGGTTAAGTCAAACAGTTAAACCAGTCCAGTTACTAGAGAACAGAAGATTTTAAAGTGAATATTAAGCGATGAAGCACCAAGGTTGGAGTTGGCTAGAAATGAAATAAAAGTGAAATCCGCAGGCTAGTTCCTCGACTTGAGCAAGCCCAGCAGGTTGAAAGTCGAACGGTTTCTCTCACCCAAACGCTTTTAGCACTCGGGAAATTACCAGGCGAGGACCATTCCCCCCAGAACCGCAGCATGATACAGTAACAACGGGACAGCGGAATCTCATAACTTCCTGCACCGTTTGGCTACGCGTATTTTAACAGGATACTGATACTCAGCAGATTATGACTTTTCACAGGGTAACCTCCCAAGGCATACTTCATACAGGATTTATCATAGCCCTATAAAAGTGGTGACCATGGGGTACAGGGGCTCACAGGGAGGAGAGGGTGAAATGCAGCTGGGGGGCAGAGTGTGGGGCATGAGGGGGTCTGCGGGGGGTGCAGCACAGCACTGTGTGTGTGGGGAGAATCAGGACCTCTCCTGAACCCCCCCCCTTCTGACCCTGCAGGTGACTGTGATGGCGCTGGTGCTGCTGGTCAGCCTGGTCGTGACCCACATGGAGAAAGGGGTGCGAGTGTGGGGGGAACATGTGGGGGGGAGGGGACATGAGGGGGGCACCAGGTCTCTCGTCTCTGGCTCATTCCCTCTCTCTGTGCAGGGGCGGCTCCATCGGCCTCGTTGGGTTCTCCCCCTTCCCGGGGAGACACCCCAGCCCCAAAGAAGGAAGCTCGGGAGGGATGGAGGGGAGTGTCTGGGGGGATGGTTGGCTGGCGGGCAGACAGAGGGGGCTGGTGGGGTGGGTAGGCAGCGTGGGTGGCAGTGGGTGGTCAGAGGCAGCAAGGGGTAGCTGGTGGGACCAGGGGGGTGGTAGGGAGGAGCGGGGCTGGCTATTGGGTCAGAGGGGCAGGGGCTGGCGGGGGAGCAGGCAGGAGATGGGGGGGCTGGCGGGGGCAGGGCAGGGACTGGCTGTGCTGATACTCCCCCCGCCCCCCCAGGTGCTGGGCCTGTACAGCGTCAGTAAAACGGCCCTGCCGGGGCTCACCAAGGCCCTGGCGCCCACAACATCCACGTCAACTGCCTGGCACCAGGGATCGTACAGACCAAGTTCAGCTCGGCTGTGAGTGCCGGGCGGGGCCTCACCTGGGGGCACTGCTGGGGGTGGGGCCTCACCTGGGGGGCAGGGCAGTGACCCCCAACTCTGTATTTTCTTCGAGCTGTGGAAGGATGAGGCCGTAAAGGAGAAAATGTTGAAGAACCTGAGAGTGAAGAGTCTCCCATCTCCCTACACACCTCTCCCTCCATCCCCACATCCATCCTCCTACACACCCCTCTATCCAGCTACTCATCCATCCCCCCTCCCTCCATCCATCCCACTACACACCCCTCCCTCCCTCCCTCCATCCCCCCATCCATCCCTCTATCCACCCCTATCCCCATCCACACCCCTCCCTCCATCCCCCATCCATCCTCCTACACAGCCCTCCCTCCATCCATCCATCCCCCTACACACCCCTCTATCCAGCTACTCATCCATCCCCCCTCCCTCCATCCATCCCACTACACACCCCTCCCTCCCTCCATCCATCCATCCCCCCATCCATCCCTCTATCCATCCCTATCCCCATCCACACCCCTCCCTCCATCCCCCATCCATCCTCCTACACACCCCTCTATCCAGCTACTCATCCATCCCCCCTCCCTCCATCCATCCTCCTACACACCCCTCCCTCCATCCATCCATCCTCCTACACACCCCTCTATCCAGCTACTCATCCATCCCCCCTCCCTCCATCCATCCCACTACACACCCCTCCCTCCCTCCATCCCTCCCTCCATCCATCCCCCCATCCATCCCTCTATCCATCCCTATCCCCATCCACACCCCTCCCTCCATCCCCCATCCATCCTCCTACACACCCCTCCCTCCATCCATCCATCCCCCTACACACCCCTCTATCCAGCTACTCATCCATCCCCCCATCCATCCCTCTATCCATCCCCATCCCCATCCCCACCCCTCTACCCATCCCCCCATCCACACCCCTCCCTCCATCCCCCCATCCATCCTCCTACACACCCCTCCCTCCCTCCATCCATCCACCTACACAACCCTCTATCCAGCTACTCCTCCATCCATACCCATACACACCCCTCTGTCTATCCATCCATCCATCCCAATATGCATCCCTCCATCCATCCATCCCCCTACACACACCTCTATCCATCCATCCATCCCTCCATCCATCCCCATATACATCCCTCCATCCATCCATCCCCCTACACACCTCTCTATCCATCCATCCATCCATCCATCCATCCATCCATCCATCCATCCACATACACACCTCTCTATCCATCCTTACCCCTACACACCCCTCTATCCAGCTACTCCTCCATCCATCCCCATACACACCCCTCTGTCTATCCATCCATCCATCCATCCCCATATACATCCCCCCATCCATCCCCATACACACCCCTCCCCCCATCCATCCACCCCTCCATCCATCCCCATTCACACCCCTCTGTCCGTCCATCCATCCATCCATCCATCCATCCATCCATCCATCCATCCATCCATCCCCATATACATCTCTCCATCCATCCATTCCCATATACATCCCTCCATCCATCCCCATTCACACCCCTCTGTCTATCCATCCATCCATCCATCCATCCATCCATCCCCATATACATCTCTCCATCCATCCCCATACACACCCATCTATCCATCCATCCATTCCCATATACATCCCTCCCTCCCTCCCTCCCTCCCTCCATCCATCCACATACACACCTCTCTATCCATCCATCCATCCCCTTACACACCCATCTATCCATCCATCCATTCCCATATACATCCCTCCATCCCCCTACACACCCCTCTATCCATCCATCCATCCATCCATCCATCCATCCATCCATCCATCCATCCATCCATCCATCCATCCACATATACACCTCTCTATCCATCCATCCATCCATCCATCCATCCATCCATCCATCCATCCATCCCCCTACACACCCCTCTATCCAGCTACTCCTCCATCCATCCCCATACACACCCCTCCCTCCATCCATCCATCCCTCCCTCCAGCCATCCCCATTCACACCTCTCCATCCATCCCCTCACACCCCTCTAATCATCCATCCACCCCCCCCCCGCCCAGTCCCTTCCCCCCGGGCTCACCCTGTCTCTTCTCCCCAGGCTGGGGGTCCCGTCTGACTGTGCTGAGATCGTCTCCTTCTTGTGCTCCCCCGACGCCAGCTACATCACCGGGGAGACCGTGGTGGTGGGCGGGGGCGCCCCCTCCCGCCTCTGAGCCCCAGAACACAGATGGCCTGACAGATGGATGAATGGATGGGCGGGCCCTGGTTGGCCCCACCCCAAATTGGGGTCTGGGGGGGTCTGATGGCTATTGGGTTTCACTCCTCTGTGGAGGGGGGTCTTTGGGTCCCCTCTTGGGGGTCTGGGAGAGAAGCAGGTTTGGATGGCAGGAATTGTGGGGAAGGGCTAGAGGGAAGTTGGGGAGCAAGATTTTTGGGGGGGTGGAGTTTGAGGTCCATTGGGGGGCTGGAGAGAGACAGTGGATCAACTTTTGGGGGGTAGGGAGCTGGGGTGACCTGTATGGGGGGTCTCCTTTCGGGAGAGAGAAGCAGGGTAGTTCTGGGGATGGGGGCAGGAAGGAGGGGCCCAAGGGGTAGATGGGGGGCAGGGAGTGGGCATGAGGGAAGTATTGGGGTACACATCAGGGAGGAGGGGTGGGGCAAGGAGGAGAAGGGGAGATTTGGGGGGTCTGGAAGGGCGGATTTGGAAACAGGTGGCCATTTGGGGAGGGGGGCTGAGTGTTAGGGCACGGGGACCCCTGCCCTTCCCCCCTTCCCCATCTCTCCAGGTACTAGCCACCTGCCAAAGACCTGATAGATTGTTTCTGCGTCCTCTGTCTGCCTCTTTTTTTGGGGGGTCTATAAAAGGGGGGCAGCAGGTGGTCTATAATTGGGGAGGGGAAGAAGGGGGACAGGGGATCTGTAAAGGCGGGGCAGGGGGAGGGGACAGAGCGGGAGGGGGTCTGTAAAGGGGGGCGGGGGAGGGGACAGGGCGGGAGGGGTCTGTAAAGGGGGGGGCGGGGAGGGGACAGAGCGGGAGGGATCTGTAAAGGGGGTCGGGGAGAGGACAGAGCGGGAGGGGTCTGTAAGAGGGTCGGGGGGAGGGGACAGAGCGGGAGGGGGTCTGTAAAGGAGGGCGAGGGAGGGGCAGAGCGGGAGGGGGTCTGTAAAGGGGGGCGGGGGGAGGGGACAGGGCGGGAGGGGTCTGTAATGGGGGAGGGGCAGGGGTCTATAACGGGTTGAAAAGGGGCGGAACGTAGCTAGAATCCCGCCCCCCCGTTACGTTTCCCCCGTTCCCGCAAGGGGGGGCTGTGTTGTCGAGAGCCCCCCCCCCGCTCACACACTCCTCCGCCGCCGCCGCCTTCCACCTTCCCTCCATCCCTCGCCCGGCTCTGCCTCCCGGGAGAGCGTCTCTCTCCATCCAGCACTGGCCCGTCCTCTCTCCGCCGGGGGATCCCTCCTTCCCTCCATCCCTCCGCTCCGGCTCCCGGCTCCGCTCCTCCGCGGCTCAGGTTCGCTTCCCCCCCTTTTACCCCCCTCCCTCCAGTCCTGCCCCTCCCCCGCACCTCGCCATTCCTGGCCCCCCCTCTGCACCCCGAGATCTTCCCTCCAGTTGGAAATTTCCTCCAACTCACTGCGCCTCTGAGCTGGTTCAGCTCCCGCTCCCCTTCATTCCTCCTCTCGCCCCCCCCCATTCATTCCTCCTCTCAGCCCCCCCATTCATTCCTCCTCAGCC
>JALMGD010000013.1:48593630-48623630 GCA_023634205.1 Actinemys pallida
CTCTGTCTGCCTGTAGCCAGAGAACTGACCACTCTCTGCATGTAGCTGGAGAAATACAGTCCCTGTATATACCTGTCACCAGAGAACTCCAGGACCGCTGTACACCTGTAGCTGGAGAACTCCAGGACCACTGTATGACTGTAGCTGGAGAACGCCAGGACCGCTGTATGCCTGTAGCCAGAGAACCCTGGGATGGCTGTACACCTGTAGCCAAGAACTCCAGGACCACTCTACACCTGTAGTTACAGAACATAGGACTCGCCTGTCACAAAAGACCCCTGGACTTATTGTATGCCTGTAGCTGGAGAAATCAAGGACTGTTGCACACCTGTAGCCAGAGAACTCTCAGCCCCCATCTGCCTGTAAAATACAGAGACTCCCAGGTCACAGCATGGCTGTGCAGAGCCAGAACCAAGTCATTGCAGATTTGGAGGCCACTGTCTGCCTGTAACACATGGACTCCAGGACCATACTACATCTGTGACCAGAGAACTCCAGGAGCCACGTACAGGTGTAATCAGACAGCCTCCATACCCCAGTAGCTACAGAATTTCAGGCTGTAGGGCACCATACAACCATAGCCAGATTACTGTAGGTGTTGAAGCAACCATACGCCTGTAGCCAAAGATGTCTGGGACTGCTATATGACTGACCCCCACTTTACATATGTGGGTGGAGAAGTCTGGTCTTTTGTACCACTGTAACACTGCCGTACGCCTGTAGGGGACAACTCCAGGATGTCTGTATAATATCTATCTATCCCCGTACACCCCATCTGTATATCCATTGAATGGTTGTAGGTGGAGATGTCTGGGATTTGTGTATGACTGCAGCTGAAGTACACATCTGTAGCCAGAGAACTCAGAGGTCGCTGTCTGACTGTAAACCAACCTCCCTCCCCCACCACCATGTGCCTGTAGGTGGAGAACTCCAGGACTGGCACACTGCTGTAGCTCCACTGTCAACCTGTAGGAGGAGAACTCCTGGTTCTTCGTACGCCTGTAGCTAAACTACTTGACCGCAGACAGAGAAGCCGGGGATCTCCCTACGACTGTAAGGGGCAGGACTCCAGGAGTGGCATGTGACTGTTGCCCCGCCTGTAGGTGGTGAAGTCTGGGACCTCACTCCAGCTGTAGGGGAAGAACTCCAGGACCGACATAGGACTGTTAGTCCCATTGTCTGCCTGTAGGAGGAGTGGAAGTTGCTGCTCCAAATGGCACCCTGACCCTGTCACCTACAGCCAGCCCCGCGCGGTGGGGCCGGCCCCGGCGATGAGTGCAGGGTCCTGTGGGTAGCCGGCGCCGGGGGAGGCGGGGCCTCGTTACATGCATGTCCCACGGGGGCAGGTTCGACTTTGACGATGGCGGCTGCTACGTGGGTGACTGGCAGGATGGCCGGGCGCACGGGTACGGGGTCTGCACCGGCCCTGGGGCCCAGGGCGAGTACAGTGGGCAATGGCGGCGCGGGTTCGAGTCTCTGGGTGTCTACACCTGGCCCAGCGGCAACACCTACCAGGGCCATTGGAGCCAGGGCAAGCGGGAAGGGCTGGGCGTGGAGCGCAAGAGCAAGTGGTGTTACAAGGGGGAGTGGAGCCATGGGCTGAAGGGCCGGGCCGGCATCTGGGAGAGCCACTCCGGGGTCACCTACGAGGGCATGTGGAGGGACGGGCTGCAGGATGGCTACGGCACCGAGACCTACGCCGACGGAGGTGAGGGCGGACGGGTGCCAGCTCCGGGGGGTGGGGGCAGGAGAGAGGGGAAGGGGGGATCTGTCTGTCTGGCCAGTCGCGCAGGCCCTCCATCTGCCCAGCTTCACGCTCCCTCCATCCAACCACGTCCGCACACAGGCCCACGCTCCATCCGCTCTCCTGCGCTGTTCTGCACTCCATCGCTACATCCGCATTCATCCCTCCATCCATCCGCCAGCCACCTGCCCGCCCTCCCTCCATCCATCCACCCAGGTCCATCACCCACCCCTCTATCCCTGCGGTTCCACCCTCACTCCCTCCCTCCCGCCCACCCTCCATCCATCCATCCATCTATCCACCTGCCACCAATCCCTCTATCCCTGCGGTTCCACCCTCCATCCATCCATCCATCCATCCACCCATCCATCCACCTGCCACCAATCCCTCTATCCCTGCGGTTCCACCCTCCATCCATCCATCCATCCACCTGCCACCAATCCCTCTATCCCTGCGGTTCCACCCTCCATCCATCCATCCATCCATCCATCCATCCACCTGCCACCAATCCCTCTATCCCTGCGGTTCCACCTTCCCTCCCTCCCGCCCTCCATCCACCCAGGTCCATCACCCACCCCCTATCCCTGTGGTTCCACCTTCCCTCCCTCCCTCCCTCCCTTCACTTCCTCCCTCTCTTCCTGGTTTCCATCCCCCGCCCCCCGGTTTGGCGTTCCCCCTCCTCTAACCCCCCGTGCCCTCCTTTGCAGGCACCTACCAGGGCCAGTGGCAAGCCGGGAAGCGGCACGGCTACGGCGTTCGCCAGAGCGTCCCCTACCGCCAGGCTGCCTTGGTGTGCTCCCTGCGCCGCACCTCGCTGGAATCCCTCCGCAGCGACCCTGACCCCGGCGGGCCCCCTGCTCCGCTCCCTCCCCCTCCCCTGCCCCCTCCGCTGCTCCCGGGGGACAGCCCGGCCTCAGGCTCCCGGGGCGGCTTCGTGCTGGCCTTCCCCGGTGACCCGCACTTCCCCAAGGGGGCCAAGAAGAAGACGGGGGGCTTCTTCTTCCGGCGCTCCCTGCTGCTGAGCGGTCTGCGGGTGCGCCGGGCTGAGTCCAAAGCCTCCCTGGGCAGTAAGCGGGGCTCGCTGAAGAGCGAAGCCGGGGTGAGCTCGACCGGGAGCGAAGCCACCACCCTGAGCTACGCCGAGACCGAACCCCCCGAGATGCCGTCGCGGTTGGCCATCGAGGGCTCCTCCACCGAGGTGTACGCCGGGGAGTGGCGTGCCGACCGGCGCAGCGGCTACGGGGTCAGCCGGCGCTCCAACGGGCTGCGCTACGAAGGCGAGTGGCTGGGGAACCGGCGGCATGGCTACGGGCGCACCACCTACCCCGACGGCACCAAGGAAGAGGGCAAGTACAAGCTCAACCGCCTGGTGAGCGGCAAGGTCAAGAACCTCATCCCGCTCCGGCGCAGCAAGGTGAAGGAGAAGGTGGACCGGGCGGTGGAGATGGCCCGCAGAGCCGTCAGCCTGGCCAGGCAGAAGCAGGAAATGGCGGCCACCAGGTCAGCTGGCAGACGGGGGCCACTGGCGGCTGTGGGGTGCTGGGGAGCTGGAGCATTGGGGGCTGTCAGGTGTGGGTGGGGGAGTGCAGGGAGTGTGGGGGGAGAGGGACTGTGGAGGGGAACGTGGGGTGGGGACATACGGGACTGAGGAGAATGGGGTACATGGAGGAGTGGGGGATGTGGAGGCAGAGCATGGGGTGGGTTTTGAGGGGGAAGGGGGACGGGGGATTGGGGATGTAGGAGGGGAGTGGGTGCAGAGGGGAGGGGAGATGTAGAGGAATGGCTGGGGGGGCAGTGTGTGTGGTCAGGGGGCAGTGGACGTGTGTCTAAATAACACTCCCAGTTACACTCTCTGGGGCCTGCAGTGGGACTGGGATTTGAATTGGGCTTCAGGGGTTTGGGCAGGGAGCCCCTCTGGGTCCTGGGATTCACCTCTGAAAAACACCCCAGAACACTGCCTTTTCTCCTGGCCACAAATCTAGGCAAGGCCCAGGCTTCACATAGGCCTTGTAGGCCTCAGTAGGCCCAAAGTCATAACTCCTCCACCCACATGGAGGGGCCTCTTGTCCCACAACCCCCTCCCCAGGTACCATTTTCCCTCCTTCCTGAACCTTCACTTCCTGCCTGGGAAGGGAGACCTCAAACCACGATGGGGAGAGGTCATGGGGGGGGGGGGGGTCACTGGCAGCCATCTTGAAAGTTGGCTCAAGTGACCCCCCGAGTGGGTAGACATCTTGAAACATGGGTTATGTGACACCCCCAAGTGGTAGCCATCTTGAAAGTTGGCTCAAGCCAGCCCAACTGGGTAGCCGTCTTGAAAGTTGGATCAAGTGACCCTCAACTGGGGTAGCCATCTTGAAATCAGGTTCAAACCACCCTCAGCTGGGCAGCAATTTTAAAGTTGACTCAAGTGACCTCCCCAACTAAGCAGCCATCTTGAAAGCTGGTTGAAATGACCATGGAACACCAACTTGTCCATTCTCCCAGAGGCACATGGGTTATTTTGTCAACCACCCTCCCTGTGGGCATGCATGGGTGAAACAGGGGCTGGATGGGAACTAATTAACGATGGAGTCCCAGTAGGCAAATGAATTGGGAGGTCCCAGTGGTCAGCTGAGGGGCTGCAGAAGAAGTCCCACCCCTACTAAGAAGGGGGAGTTCACCCTGCATTAGGGTGAGGTCAAGAGGGAGGTCAAGAGTAGCCATCTTGAAAGTTGGTTCTAATGACCCCAGTTGGGGCGGCCATTTGAAGTTGGTTCAAGTTACCCCAATTGGGGCAGTCATCTTGAAAGTTGTCCAGTTGGCCCGGACGGAGGAGAGGCTGGGTGAATGGCGTGGAGGCCTTGCTGAGATTGGGGTGCTGGAGGGGAAGGCCCTACCGCCCAAACTTGACCATACTGAGGTGTTTTCTTGGGGATCATTGGGTTTCTAGCTGTCATAGGGAAAGCAGGTGGGTGGATGGACTTGGCTGCCAGAACTTGTGTCCTTGCCCAGCACTGGAATTGAGACGTTGGCTCTGCCAACAAACAGCGATGATGGCTCCTCTCTGTCTGGCTGGAGTTTGCTTTTCTCTCCTTTCCTCTGGCACTCTCCTTCTCTTGTTGCTTTTCGTTAATTATTTCTTTCGCTGGCTGTCTCGTTTTGTGTCTCGTTTTGTCTTTCTTTCTTTCTTTCTTTCTTTCTTTCTTTCTTTCTTTCTTTCTTTCCCTGCTCTTCCCCCCCACCCCCCTGCCATGTTGCCATCCCCAGCCAGGGCATGGTTGGGGGCTGGGGGTGGGGAAGACAGGTTACATGGAGTGTGTGCAAGGGCCTAGCAGAGGCTGCCTGGTCTCCTAGGCAACCGGGTGATGGCAACAGCAATTGGCTGGCGGTTGCTGTGGAAACAGCGGAGCAGCAGCATCCACTGGGCATGGGGGGGGGGCAGAGAGGCTGCTGGTGGGGGAAGGGCGCTTCCCCTGGCATGGAGGGGGAGGGGGCTGGGAATTAGGGGGAGGGCGTTGGGGACTGGGTGAAGTGCAGGGGCAAGGTGGGGGCTGGGCGCTGTATAGGGATGGATCGGGGGTGATTCCTGGGGTCCAGGGTGTGTGATCAGTAACTATGGGTGGGAACAGGTGCTGGGGCCCAGGGTGGGTCTGGATGGGTGCTGGGGCTGGGTGGGTGGCTGACGGCAAGGGATCAGGGCTGTGGGGTAGGATGGATGGGGAGGGGTGGTAGGTGCCGAGGGTTAGGCTGGGGGCTTGGTTGGTTGCACTGGGGATGGGTGCAGGATAGGTGGGCAGGCTTGGCTGGGAGAGGGGCCAGCGCTGACCCCAGGGAGGTCCCACCCCACAGAGACCCACCCTACCCTCTCCCCAGGGCGGCCGATGCCCGGCTGAAGGCCACGGCCGCGCTGGCCTCTGCCGAGAAGGCTGTGGAGGCGGCTCGAGTGGCCAAGATCCTGGCCCAGGATCTTCAGCCCATCCTGGATGACCCTGGTGAGTTTGGGGGGTGGGGCAGGGAAGAAGGAGCACCTAATCCTGGGTCTGTCGGGGAGCCCTCCAGCCCAGCCCCCCTCTGTACAGGGGTGCCTGTGGGGTCCCCCATATTGCGGAAGGGGCATCCACCGCTGCCCACGCTTGTATGGGGGTGATTTTGACCTGAACCCCCTTTCTCACCCCATGGCACCCATTTTGTATCTGCCTTCCAATTCCTGATCCCCCCACATCCCTTTTCTCCCTGCACCCCCAAACCTGGATTCTCCTGACAGTGGGAGGGGGCTGAATTTGTGGGGGGCATTGAACCCTGTGGGATGCTATCAACTGAACCCCACTGTTGACCCCCCTTTTCTCTCTGCCCCCAAAACCGCAGAGCCACGGCCCCGCCTGGACTCTGAAGGCACCGACACGGACCTGTTAGAATATGACAGCCCGGGGGTTTACGAAAATGGGGTCACCCCATCCGACGTGACCCCAGACCCCAGCTACCCCTCCACCCCGCTGCAGCCCTGGAGGGGGGACCCCCGCCGGACTTGGCACCCTCTGGAGAACGGAGGACCCCCTCGAGTGCCCCCTGCGGATGCATCAGACCCTGAGGACGAGTGGGGGTGCCGGAGGTTCCCTGCCCGGACACCGGGGTTCCCACCCGAGGGACTGTGGGAGGGGGACGAGGCAGGGCGCCCCCTGGTGGGCACCCCACCCAGCGGCAGCTCTGGAAGCCTCCAGGAGGAAGAGGAGGAGGAGGACTATGAGGAAGATCTCCCCCAGCTGGATATTGGGGAGCCCCAGGCGGGGCCAGAGGTGGCGGGACCCCCGGGGCACTCTGGACTGGGGGCTGACAAGCTGCCTTCAGGGGTGGGGGCTGCGGCTCAGGGTGAGAAGGAGACAGGAGCAGCCGTGAGACAGGTAAGAGGGGCAAAGGGGCACCCCCATCTTCCCACCTCCCAGAACCGGGAGAGAACCCAGGAGTCCTGGCTCCCAGCCCCTCCCCCCAACCACCAGCCCCGACTCCCTTGCCCGAGCTGGGAGAGAACCCAGGAGTCTGTCAGGACGGGAGGGGGGTTGTGGGCGTGGCCCAGCTGATGAAGCTCCATGGGATTGGCTGGTGTCCTGGCTCCTGTCTCATAGCAACTGCATCCTCCATCCAGCATCCCTCCCGCCCCACTGCAGCATCTCAGCCCCGCCCAGCACAGCCGCAGTGGGGGGTGCTGGGAGGAACTGGTGGTGGGGAGGGGGGATGCTGGTCTGGTGAGTTAGAGAGCAGGGGGCTGGGAGCCAGGACTCCTGGGTTCTCTTCCCGGCTCTGGGAGGGGAGGGGGTCTAGGGGGTTTGAGTGGGGGGACAGAAGGCCAGGACTCCTGGGTTCTTTCCCCGGCTCTGGGAGGGGAGAGGGTTGTAGGGGGTTAGAGCGGAGTGGGGCGGGGAGTCACGTGGAGGGTGGGGGATGTGGGGTGGGAAGTTGTGGGTGTGTTTGCAGGGGGGGGTTGAGGCTGAGGTGTATGGGGGGGTATCGACGTGGGCTGGGGTGGAGTTATGGGGGAAGGGGGTGTTTGGGGAGAGGGTAAGGTGGAGGTGTCGGGGAGGGCATGTCTCACCCCTCCCTTTTCCCTTGCAGGGAGCTCACCCATTGGTGGTTCTGGCCGTCGTGTTGATTGACATCTGCCTGGCTCACCTGTTCTCTCTGCTTCTCACCTAGACGGGGGTGGGGGGCGGCTCCCCACCAGACCCCTCCCTCTGCCCCTCCCCCCCCACCTGTCACTCGTTCTCTGCCGCTCTGTCTCATTCCCTCTCTCTCTGTCACTCATTCTTCTCTATTTTATTCTCTCTCATTCTTTGTCAGTCTGTGTCTTTCATTCCTCCGTCCCTGCTCTGCCCCCTTCCCTCTCTCTCTAGATTGTTTACATACGAAGGGCTCTTTCTAGCAGATTTCTCTTTCTCTCTGTCTGAGACCACGACAACCCCCCCATTTGAAATTTGAGGTTCCTTTCCCCTTAATGCACTCCTTCTTTTGGGGTTCAGTAAATCGGGGATGGGGGACCCCAGGGCTGGGAGTGGGGGGGAATCCCAGCAGGGGGTGTGCTCGCCCCGCCCCTCCAAAACCAAACAAAAATGGCGAACTTTTATTTCTGCTTTTTTAACTTTTCTCGCTGCGTCTGAATGAAATAACTAGTTAAAAATTAAAAAGGGGGCGAAGGGGGCGATTCTGCCATTGGGGGGCAACTGGGGAGCTCAATCCTGGTGCGAGGCTGTTGAGGGCAGCTGCTACACCTAGTGGGGAAAAGAGGAAGTCCCGCCTTTCGAAGGATGGTTCTAAAGGGGTCAGACAGGAAGTCCTGCCTCCTAGAGGGCTAAGCAGGGACCTCATGGTGTGGAACACCATCTACTGGAGGGTGGGGAAGTTCCTCCTTCAGGAGAACCACCCCAAGCATTCAACACAGGAAGTCCCGCCTTTTACAGGGATGTGATGTTGCAATAAAAGAAGAGGGTAGGGAACACTCCCCAAAGGGGCGAAACGGGAAATCCTGCCTTTTGTAGGGATGTGACGGTGCAATACAGGAAGTTCCACCCTCAGCAGGATTGAGGATACTCGTCAGAGTGGTGGAACAGGAAGTCCCATCTTTTTAAAGGGACGTGATGTGCAATAGAGGAAGTTCTGCCTTCCGGAGGGTGGAAAATACTCCTAAAGGGGGCAAAGCAGGAAGTCCCACCTTTTTGCAGAGATTGGCGGGTGCAAAACAAGAAGTCCCACCTTCTGGAAGGCAGGGAGACACGATTTAGGCCAATGAGGGGGGCTAGATGGTCCTGCCTGACCATGGGAGGGGAATGCAATGATACCCCAAGACACGTGTTGACTTAGAGGGGGGCTGTATAGTTGTGGGGGATACTTCCCCTCCAATCACCCAGGGCAGGGTAAGGAAGTTGGGGGGCCCTTTGGGGGCACCCCCTGGCAGGAATCTCCCTCTCGGTCCCCCAGAAAATGCATGAGGATGCTCAGTGTATTGGGAATGTGTATAATCGACTCCAATCCCCACGGCCCTGCAGTTTTCTACCTCCCTCCCTGCTGGCTTTCTCCTCCCTTGCTCCGGCCTTGATCCGATGTCCCCTTCCCCGGATTGCCTTTTCCACTGGATATTTCTTATATCGTGTCTTTGGGATTGAAAACAAAAAAGTCTTGCAGATTTAAAAAAATCAGAAATTTAATAAAAATATATTAATAAAAAAAGGGAAAATGGATTGACATCATCTTTCCTGTTGGGAACCCAGGAGTCCGGGCTCCCCGGGCTCTAACCACCCGCCCCCACTCCCCTCCCGGTGCTGGGCAGGGAACCCAGGAGTCCGGGCTCCCCAGACTCTAACCACCGGCCCCCACTCCCCTCTCGGTGCTGGGCAGAGAACCCAGGAGTCCGGGCTCCCCGGACTCTAAGCACCGGCCCCCACTCCCCTCCCGGAGCCGGGCAGAGAACCCAGGAGTCCGGGCTCCCCGGACTCTAACCACCCGCCCCCACTCCCCTCCCGGTGCTGGGCAGGGAACCCAGGAGTCCGGGCTCCCCGGGCTCTTGCACCTGCCCGCACTGCCGCTAGGGGCGGGGCTGGGAGCGGGCTCGGGACGGGGTGGGGCGGGGCGGGGCTCTGCACACGCTCTATGGTTTCACATCCCAGAGCGGCCGCCGCTCACCATAGAGACGGCGCTTCCCAGAGAGGCTCCGACCATCGAGTGCAAGATAGAGCGGGTGCGCAGGGAGTGAGAGGACGCTCTGGGAAGAGCCTGGAGGACTCCTCCGTGTCTCTATGGTCTTAAAGAGACCCCTCCCCCCAGGCTGGGGAGAGAACCCAGGAGTCCTGGCTCCCAGCCCCCCTGCTCTAACCCACCCACTCTAATTACAACCACGTGGCCCCCGGGGGCAGAGAAATCAGCCACCGGGACCTCGAGCAAACCACGAAAGTGAAAAATGCCCCATTTCCAGGGCTCTTCACCCCCTCTGTGGTTCGTGGACTCCCGTTCCCCAGCTGGTCCCTGCCATCCCAGGGGCTGGGAATGGCCTAGAGGGAAGGTGAAATGTCAGGACTCCCGAAGCTGGCAATTTAAGGGGCAGGGCTGGGAGCAACTTAGCACAGTTGGCAGCGTGGTCGTTAGCCAGTTGGGTATGGAGGCCAGGGGGGTCGCGGTCTGTCCAATACAGGCCGGTGTGGTTCACCAGCCCATATCTGATGGGCGAGCTGGAGAGGCAGGTGGACAGAGCCGCCAGGTCTAGGTACAAAGCATCCAGGCATTGGAGAACGAAGCAGATCCAGTCAGCAATTCTCTCCTAGTTAAAAAAGGGTTTATTTCCACTTTGAAATCAGGGCCCCACTGTGCCAGGTGCTGCACAGACCCCAGCCCAGCCGAGATCAGGGCCCCCGTCGTGTCTGGGGCTGCCTGGGTGGGGACGTCCGCTTGGGGCACCCCCTCCAGAGGATGGTCCCTTGTTGGGGTCCCTGAGCTGCCCCGGCTGTTACCACGCTGAGGATTCTGGGGGGATTCTGGGGTCTCCAGCCCTAAGGGATCCTGGGAAGGGTTCCCCCTCCCCGGCATCTCTCCAGCAACATGCCGTGGTCTGCCACCATCTCCATGACTTCAGCGGTCCTAGACGCAGCCCCGTCTGTTCCCCTCGATGCTGTCCCATGTTCTTACCCCAGCCCCTGGGGATTCTGGGAAGGGTCCCCTTGGCGTCTCTCCAGGGATACCCCGTGAAGTTCTCCCATCCCCAGCCCTGGAGGATTGTGGGAAAGGGCCCCTCGGCGCCCCCACCTGGCCACCCCATGCCCTTCCAGCGTCTCTGCAGGTCCAGGGCTCTGGCAGACGATCCGTCTCCGAGGTCCTGGGGGTGCTCCTGGACCCTCCTCTAACCAATGCGCTTGAGATTCCCCATCTCAGCCCCCGCAGGGGTGCGAGAAACACCCCCTGACAGTGCCTCCCAGGCGCCCCCCATTTCAGCACCTCTCCATGGGGGAGTCCCCTACATGGCACCTGCTGACAGAACTGGGAGAGCGGGGGGTGAGGAGGGAGACCCTGGGGGGGGGCTGGCTCAGGCATTGGGGGGGTCACTGGGTTCCCCCAGGGGCTGGGGGCTGTGTCTGTGACGGGGACTCAGGGGGGTCAATTCAAGGGGGATACTACATGGGGGGGGAGATGTTGTAATGACGTGGGCATAGGGGACCCCGCATGGCCCGGGGACCCTGACTCTGTACAGACCCTGGGCTCAGCCCCCCCAACTCCAGCCCCCACCCCCGCTCCACTCCAGCCCAGGGGTGGGGGAGGGGCTGGACCATGGGCTCTGAGGGGGAGCTGTGATTTCCCACAGCCAGAGAGAGGCCATGGGTTGCTCGCCCCCACCAGTAGCACCCCCAGCCCGTCATGGCTCAGCATCAAGGAGTCTAGGAGAGAACCCAGGAGTCCGGGCCCCAGCCCCCACCTCCAACCCACCAGCCCCCACTCCCCTCCCAGAGCTGGGGCTAGAACCCAGGAGTCCTGGCTCCCAGCCCCCCCCCCCACTCTAACCACTAGACCCCACTCCCCCCCCAGGGGGCGAGAACCCAGGAGTCCTGGCACCCAGCCCCCCCTGCTCTAACTCACTGGGCCCCACTCCCCTCCCAGAGCCAGGGCTAGAACCCAGGAGTTCTGGCTCCTAGCCCCCCTCCCCACTCTAACCACTAGACTCCACTACCCTCCCAGGGGACGAGAACCCAGGAGTCTGGGCCCACAGCCTCCACCTCCAACCCACTGGGCCCCACTCCCCTCCCAGAGCCAGGGCGAGAACCCAGGAGTCCGGGCAGGCTCCCAGCCCCTCATTACCTAGTGTCCTGGATTGTAGTATCTGCAGAGCCTGGGGGCTGCCCCTAGCCCCACACCCCCTCCGAGGCTGGGGTCGAAGGGGGATGGGCCAGGCTCCTTCCCCCTGGGTGGGCCCACACAGCCCAGCGCCACAGCGCCCCCAAGGACCGACCCATCCCAGCTCTTCCGAAAGCCCCTCCCTCTTCCTCAGACCCCCCCCCCGAAAACCCAGTACCCCCCGGTTTCCCCCCAAAGGCTTCCCCAGAAACCCCCCAGAACCCCCAACCCCTCAGTTATTGCCCCCATCCCCCTACTTCCCCAGTCCCTCCCCGGCCCCGTGGGTGCAGTTCCGCCCCGCGGCCAGCAGGGGGCGGCGGGCGCCAGGTGAGCGCAGCGCACAGGTGAGGTCTTCTGCGGAAGTCTGGAGGCAGGCAGGTAAGCGGGGGGCAGGGAGCGGAGCCCCCCCGTCCTGGAGAGATGGAGGGGGAGGGGCTGGTTTAGGAGAGCAGCCAGGTGCGGGGGAGGCGAGGGCCCAGGGATGTGCCAGGAGGGGTCGGGGGGGGGAAGGGAATGTGGGGGGCAAAGAGGGAGGGGGCCCAGGTGCACGTGGCGGGTGAGGGAAGTGGGGGAATGGGGCCATGGAGGGGGAAATGGGGCCCAGGGGGACCTATGGGGGGGAAGGAAGTGGGGGGAGAGACATGGTGAGTGGGGGAAGGGCGATGGGGAGGAGACAGGGCCCAGGTGTGGGGGGGGACTGGGATACGGGTTGGTGGGGTTCGGTTAGGGGCGGCTGTGTCTCGGGGGTAACCCCCTCCCTCTCCTCCCAGGATGGGGGACGCCCTCCTGACGCTCCCGGAGCTGATCCGGAGGGTGCGTGGGGCGCGGACGCAGGCGGTCGAGCGGGAGCTGGTGCAGCGGGAGTGTGCCCGGATCCGGGGGGCCATTCGGGCTGGGGACCCCCAGGCCGGCACCACCAACCTCACCAAACTGCTCTACATCCACCTGCTGGGGTACCCTGCCCACTTCGGCCAGGTAAGGGAACCGCGCCCTGATATACCCCAGAACCCCACCGCACCCCAGGCCCTGATATCCCCTACTGCACTGCCAGGCACCCCTCCCACTGTACCCCCAGGCCCCCACTGCACCCCCAGGCCCCGATATCCCCTACTGCACTGCCAGGAACCCCCCACTGCACCCTGATATCCCCCACGGCACCCCCAGAACCGCACTGCACCCCCATGCCCCGATATCCCCAACTGCACCCTAGACTTCCTACCCCCCTCTGCACCCCGATATCCCCCTCTGCACCCCATGCCCCGATATCCCCCACTGCACCTCCAGACCTCCTACTGCCCCTCTGCACCCCGATATCCCCCACTGCACTGCCACACCCTGATATCCCCCACTGCACCCCCAGACCTACTGCCCCTCTGCACCGATATCCCCCACTGCACCTCCAGACCTCCTACTGCCCCTCTGCACCCCGATATCCCCCACTGCACCCCAGACCTCCTACTGCCCCTCTGCACCCTGATATCCCCGACTGCACCACCAGACCCTGATATCCCCCACTGTACCCCCCAGAACCCCACTGCACTCCCACGCCCCGATATCCCCCACTGCACCGCCACATTCTGATATCCCCCACTGCACCCCAGACCTCCTACTGCCCCTCTGCACCCCGATATCCCCCACTGCACCCCCAGAACCCCACTGCACCCCCATGCCTCGATATCCCCCACTGCACCCCAGACCTCCTACTGCCCCTCTGTACCCCAATATCCCCCACTGCACCCCCAGAACCCCACTGGACCCCCACACCCCAATATCCCCCACTGCACCTCCAGACCCTGATATTCCCCACTGCACCCCCAGGTCTCCACTGCACCCCACATCCCGATATCCCCCACTGCACCGCCATACCCTGATATCCCCCACTGCACCCCAGACCTCCTACTGCTCCTCTGTATCCCAATATCCCCCACTGCACCCCCAGAACCCCACTGCACCCCCAGACCCTGATATCCCCCACTGCACCCCCACGCCCTCCACTGCATCCCCAGGGCCCAAGATCCCCCACTGCACCCCCAGACCCCCCACTGCACCTCTGCACCCCGATATCCCTCACTGCACCCCCCCAGAACCCCACTGTACCCCCAGACCCTGATATCCCCCACTGCACCCCCAGAACCCCACTGCACACCCACACCTCGATATCTCCCACCGCACCCCCAGACCTCCTACTGCACACGCACACCCCAATATACCCCACTGCACTACCAGGCCCTCCAGTGCACCCCCAGGCCCCGAGATCCTCCACTGCACCCCCAGGCTCCGCACTGCACCCCCACACCACAGTAACCCCCTTTGCACCTCTAGTCCCCCTGAGATCTCAATATCTTCCCTCCCTTCCCCCGGGATCTCCAAACCCTGGCCCTGCTGTGCCCTAGGCCTGGTGGGACCCCAGTATCCCTAACCCCCTGTCTGCTCCCCCTGGGGGGACCCCAGCAGGGCAAGATGGGAACTAAGATTATTGTTAATTTATCTTCCACCTGTTGCCCCTGAACTGCCTGCCCCCCAATCCTCCCACCCTGCACCCCTCTGCGTCCCGTTCCTCCAATAGCCCCTCCCCCACTGATCCCCTCTACCCCACACCCCCCTTGTCCCCCCAGATGGAGTGTCTGAAGCTCTTGGCCTCACCCCAATTCCACCAGAAGCGGATAGGCTACCTGGGTGCTGCGCTCCTATTGGACGAGAGGCAGGACGCCCACTTGCTCCTGACCAATAGCATCAAGAAGTGAGGGGGAGATCGGGTTTGGGGGGGCTGAGGATTGGAGATTTGGGGGGATGCCAAGGGGGCTGATGGTGCTGGGGGGCTCAGGCTGGGGTATGGGGGGACCCCAAGGGGGCTGATGGTGCTGGGGGGATCAGGCTGGGGTATGGGGGTTTGGGGGACCCCAAGGGGGCTGATGGTTCTGCGGGGATCAGGCTGGGGTATGGGGGTTTGGGGGGACCCCAAGGGGGCTGATGGTTCTGGGGGGCTCAGGCTGGGGTATGGGGGTTTGGGGGGACCCCAAGGGGGCTGATGGTTCTGAGGAGCTCAGGCTGGGGTATGGGGGTTCAGGAACTCAGGGGAGCTTCTGGCTATGGGGCACCGGAGGTTTGGGGGGCTAGGGTTGAATCTGGGCGGTGAAGACAGGAATTTGGGGTTCAGAGGATGAGGTTGGGGTGTCCGGGCTGGGGTTTGGGGGGCTGGGCCAGTCCTTGGGGTTCACCCCCCTCTCTCCGCAGCGACCTGGCGCACCCCTCCCCCTGCGTGCAGGGCCTGGCGCTGGGCTGTCTGGGCTGCCTGGGCTCGGCGGGGATGTGCCGCGACCTGGCGGGGGAGGTGCAGCAGCTGGCGGCGGACGCCCCAGCCCCCGTGCGCAGGAAGGTGAGTGGGGACCCCCAACCCCTCCTCGCCGTGACCCCCGTCCCCTACAAGCCTCTCTTGTTCCCCCAACCCCTAGCCCCTTCTCCTCCTCTAACCCAGACCCCTAACCCCCCTGCCCCCCACAACCCTTAACCCCCTCCTCTACCCCCATAACCCCTAAACCCCTCCTCTGCCCCCCACAATCCCTAACCCCCCTGCCCCCCACAACTCCTAACCCCCTCCTCTGCCCCCTGCAACCCCTAACCCCCTCCTTTGCCCCCTGAAACTCCTATCCCCCCCGCCCCCCACAACCCCTAACCCATTGTTCTGGCCCCCTGCAACCACTAACCCCCCTCTGCCCCCCGCAACTCCTAACCCCCCTGCCCCCCGCAACCCCTAACCCCCTCCTCTGCCCCTGCAACCCCAACCCCCCTGCCCCCTGCAACCCCTAACCCCGCTGCCCCCCCTGCAACCCCTAAGCCCCTCCTCTGCCCACCGCAACCCCTAACCCCCCTTCCCCCTGCAACTCCTAATCCCCCCTGCAACCCCTAACCCCCCCTCTGCCCCCCCAGGCTGTGGCCTGCGCCGTCCACATCGTCCGCAAAGTCCCGGAGCTCTCTGACGTCTTTGTCCCCGTCTGCGACCGGCTCCTCAAGGAGCGACGCCACGGTGAGGGACCCCTGAAACGCCCCGTCCCCCCCAATCCTCAGTGCCGCCCCCCCCCGCCGGTGGGAACTGCCGCCACGGTGAGGGACCCCTGAAACGCCCCGTCCCCCTCCAATCCTCAGTGCCGCCCCCCCCGGCCGCCGGGAACTGCCACCACGGTGAGGGACCCCTGAAACGCCCCGTCCCCCCAATCCTCAGTGCCGCCCCCCCGGCCGCCGGGAACCTCTGCCCCCATCCCGCACCGTGATCCCGCCTCAGCCGATCCCCTGAGGTCTTTCCACCCTGACCTTTCGGGGGGGGGGGGGCAGAGCAGACATCGGGGGATGGAGGGAGGGACCCCTAGAGGGGCCCTTCTGGCTCCAGCCCCTCCTCTGGCTGTGGACGCTGGAGACAAGAGGTGTCGCCCCTCCGTGGTCCAGCGTTGAGTCTTCCCACCTGCGCTGAGTCCGCCCAGGCCTTCCTGGTCCATTAGACCCCAACCCAGATGGACTCAGCCCCTCTCCCCCAGCGGCTAGGGAGTCCGTGGGTAAACTGAGGCACGCCTAGGGGTCATACCCCTCTTACCAAAATACCCTCGTTGGCCCATAACTCCCAGCCGCAGAGGAGCTGGCCCCTGCCAAGGATTGTCCTGATGCCATGGTGAGGGGCTGCAGCCCAGAGAGAAGGGAGGGGTTAGAATCCTCGCCCTGAGCCCGGGGAGTTGATTGACACCTGTCGGCCTCTTGTCAGGCCTCCTTCACAGCACCCTGCTCTTGATCACGGAAATGTGCGAGCGAAGCCCGGATGTCTTGAGTCACTTCCGCAAGGTGAGAGAACCCAGAAGTCCAGGCATCCAGCACCCCCCTGCTCTAACCACTAGTCCCCACTCCCCTCCCAGAGCCGGGAGAGAACCCAGGAGTCCGGGCTCCCAGCACCCCCCTGCTCTAACCACTAACCCCCACTCCCCTCCCAGAGCTGGGAGAGAACCCAGGAGTCCGGGCCCCCAGCCCTCCCAGCTCTAACCACTAGCCCCCACTCCCCTCCCAGAGCCAGGAGAGAACCCAGGAGTCCGGGCCCACAGCACCCCCTGCTCTAACCATCAGCTGGGGAGGGGGTCCCCTCGCTGGGAGAGAACCCAGGAGTCCTGGCTCCCAGCCCCCCCCCCCCCCCCCCCCCCAGCTGGGGATAGGTGTTTCCAGAGGAGGTAGGGGATATGGAGGGTTGGGGGGGTGGGGAGAGAAGGGAGGGGGTGATGGGAGTGATATGGGGGGACAATGTACTCACCCTCGTCCCCCCTCCAGGCTGTGCCCCAAGTGGTGGAGATGCTGCGCAACTTGGAGGTGTCGGGGTACTCGCCGGAGCACAGCATCATGGGGGTCAGCGACCCCTTCCTGCAGGTACCCCCCCTTCCCTGCCCCCCAGCCTCATTCCCCCATCCTGTCCCCCCACCTTGCCCTCACCCATCCCCTCAAACATACCCCCACCTTCTTCCCATGCCCCCAGCCATTCCCCTAGTCCCCCCACCCCCTGCTGCCCCTTGGGGTCCCCTCCCCCAACACCCCCCCTGACACCCCTAATCTCCCCTCCCAGGTGCGTGCCCTGCGGCTGCTGAGAGTCCTGGGACAGGGCAGTGAGGAGACCAGCGAGGCCATGAACGACACCCTGGCCCAGGTGAGTGGGGCATGGGGTGGGGAGGGGGAGGGGCAGGAGGGCAGATGTGGGGGCAGGGAAGGGAGTGGTGGGAGGACGGGGAAGCAAGCACCGAGCCGGCGCTGACACCCCCCCCGTCTCCCCCTCCACCAGGTGGCCACAAACACGGAGACCTCGCACAATGTGGGCAGCGCGGTGCTGTACGAGACGGTGCTGACCATCACGACGGTGCGCTCGGCACCCGGCCTGCGGGTACGGGGGGGGGGGCACAAACCTGACCCCCCCATGGGGGGGAGCACTCCTCCGCCCAGGACTCTGCCATGCTCCCCCCTTCCTCCCTCCCCCAATCAATGCAGAATCCAGTAGCGGGTAGTTCCGCAGGTTAATGCCCCCCAACCGCCTCCCAGGCATAATTTAACCCTGGGGTCTGATCCCCACCCCCTCTCTGTCTGCTCTGCTCCATCCCCTCTTTCCTCCCCACTCATTCGTTCTCTTTGCCCCGCTCCCCCTTCCAGAGCCCCGTTCCCTCCCCCAGTCAAGCCAGAATCCAGTAGCAGGTAGTTCCCCAGGTCAATGCCCCCAAACTGCCCCCAGGAACAATCTAATCGTGAGACCCGATTCCCCACTCATTCATTGGCTGCTCTGCCCCATTTCCGCCCCCCCCGCCACTCCTCCTCCAATCTCTCTGCCCCTTTCCCTCGTTCCCAGCCCCCGCCCTTCAACATTTGGGCCACAATCCAGTAGCGGGTAGTTCCGCAGGTTAACACCACCCAACCCTGGGATCTGATTCCCGGCTCATTCCCTGGCTGCACTGCCCCATCCCCTCCTTCCTAGCTCCCCTCCCGCTTCAGCCTCTTCCCCCTGCTCCCCCCCAGGTTCTGGCTGTCAATATTCTGGGACGATTCCTCCTCAGCAGGGATCGGAACATCAGGTAAAAAGGACCCAGGTGTCCGGGACGCTCCCCGTGGCCCCTAGTAAGAAAGGGGGGCGGGAAGAGACCAGGACTGCGAATGGGACCCAGGTGTCCTGGACATTAGCGCCCTGTGGGATGCGGGGGGGGGGGGGGGGGGAATGGAGGGAGCGGGGGATGGGGCTAGGTTTGGGGGTGGAGGAGTCAGGGAGGATGACGGGGAGGGGCTGGGTTTGGGGTGAGAAAGGGAGGGGGTGGGGCTAGATTGGGGGGACAGAGGATGGGGAGGAGCTGTTTTGAGGGGTTGGGTGGGGGATGTGAGTTTGGGGGCACAGGGGGGCTGGGTCGGGGGATCTGAGTTTGGGGGCACAGGGCAGGGACGGGCTGGGGGATCTGAGTTTGGGGGCACAGGGCAGGGAGATCTGAGTTTGGGGGCACAGGGTGGGGAGGGGCTGGGTTGGGGGATCTGAGTTTGGGGGCACAGGGCGGGGAGGGGCTGGGTTGGGGGATCTGAGTTTGGGGGCACAGGGCAGGGAGGGGCTGGGTGGGGGGATCTGAGTTTGGGGACACAGGGCGGGGAGGGGCAGGGTTGGGGGGATCTGAGTATGGGGGCACAGGGCAGGGAGCTCTGAGTTTGGGGGCACAGGGCGGGGAGGGGCTGAGGGTGACTGGAGAGCCGGGGACGGGACCCAGGCATCCGGGAGGCCGCGCGGGGCGCTCACCCCGAGGCGGGGGGCCGTTCCCCAGGTCCGTGGCCCTGACGTCCCTGCTGCGGCTGGTGCATGCGGAGCAGAGCGCCCTCCAGAGGCACCGGGCCACCGTGCTGGCCTGTCTGCGCGACCCGGACCCCTCCATCCACCGGTGAGACACGGGGAGCCTGGGGGGGTTGGGGGGGGCTGGGGCGAGCCCGGCCCCCAGCGACCGACCCCCTCCCTTCCTGCCCCCAGACGTGCCCTGGATCTCAGCCTGGCCCTGCTGACGGACGCCAACGTCCGGACCATGACCCAGGAGCTGCTGGGTTTCCTGGAGACCTGCCCCCCGGCCATGAAGCCCCCCTGCGCCTCAGGGCTGCTTCTCGCCGCCGAGAGGTGAGTCTGGCTGGCAGGGGGCGCTGTGGGGAGCGGGGCCGGGGGGTCAGCGTGTGGCCCTCCCACCCCCTTTATCTCTTGTCACCCCCAGATTTGCTCCGAACAAACGCTGGCACATAGACACCATGCTGCAAGTGCTGACCATGGTGAGAGGCAGGGATCTGGGGGTACAGCAGGCAGATTGGGGGTGCAGGGAGCACGCAGAGAGATCTGGGGGTGCAGGGGGAGATCGCTGGCTGGGAACAGATGGGAGGAGGCAGCGGGGTAAGTGACAGGGAGGAGGGGCAGATGGGGGCTGGGGGAGGGAGCTGGGAATGATGGGGGTCCGGGGGGGCAGCGGGGTAAGTGACAGGAAGGAGGGGCAGATGGGGGCTGGGGGAGGGAGCTGGGAATGATGGGGGTCCAGAGGGAGGGGGGGCAGCGGGGTAAGTGGCAGGGAGGAGGGGCAGATGGGGGCTGGGGGAGGGAGCTGGGAATGATGGGGGTCCGGGGGGAGGGGGGGCAGCGAGGTAAGTGGCAGGGAGGAGGGGCAGATGGGGGCTGGGGGAGGGAGCTGGGAATGATGGGGGTCCGGGGGGAGGGGGGCAGCGGGGTAAGTGGCAGGGAGGAGGGGCAGATGGAGGCTGGGGGAGGGAGCTGGGAATGATGGGGGTCCAGGGGGAGGGGGGGCAGCGGCGTAAGTGGCAGGGAGGAGGGGCAAATGGGGGCTGGGGGAGGGAGCTGGGAATGATGGGGGTCCGGGGGGGCAGCGGGGTAAGTGACAGGGAGGAGGGGCAGATGGGGGCTGGGGGAGGGAGCTGGGAATGATGGGGGTCCAGGGGGAGGGGGGCAGCGGGGTAAGTGGCAGGGAGGAGGGGCAGATGGGGGCTGGGGGAGGGAGCTGGGAATGATGGGGGTCCGGGGGGAGGGGGGCAGCGGGGTAAGTGGCAGGGAGGAGGGGCAGATGGAGGCTGGGGGAGGGAGCTGGGAATGATGGGGGTCCGGGGGGAGGGGGGCAGCGGGGTAAGTGGCAGGGAGGAGGGGCAGATGGAGGCTGGGGGAGGGAGCTGGGAATGATGGGAGTCCGGGGGGGCAGCGGGGTAAGTGGCAGGGAGGAGGGGCAAATGGGGGCTGGGGGTGGGAGCTGGGAATGATGGCGGTCCGGGGGGGCAGCGGGGTAAGTGACAGGGAGGAGGGGCAGATGGGGGCTGGGGGAGGGAGCTGGGAATGATGGGAGTCCGGGGGGGCAGCGGGGTAAGTGGCAGAGAGGAGGGGCAGATGGGGGCTGGGGGAGGGAGCTGGGAATGATTGGGGTCTGGGGGGGCAGTGGGGTAAGTGGCAGGGAGGAGGGGCATATGGGGGCTGGGGGAGGGAGCTGGGAATGATGGGGGTCCAGGGGGAGGGGGGCAGCGGGGTAAGTGGCAGGGAGGAGGGGCAAATGGGGGCTGGGGGAGGGAGCTGGGAATGATAGGGGTCCAGAGGGAGGGGGGCAGCGGGGTAAGTGGCAGGGAGGAGGGGCAGATGGGGGCTGGGGGAGGGAGCTGGGAATGATGGGGGTCCGGGGGGAGGGGGGCAGCGAGGTAAGTGGCAGGGAGGAGGGGCAGATGGGGGCTGGGGGAGGGAGCTGGGAATGATGGGGGTCCGGGGGGGAGGGGGGCAGCGGGGTAAGTGGCAGGGAGGAGGGGCAGATGGAGGCTGGGGGAGGGAGCTGGGAATGATGGGGGTCCAGGGGGAGGGGGGCAGCGGGGTAAGTGGCAGGGAGGAGGGGCAGATGGAGGCTGGGGGAGGGAGCTGGGAATGATTGGGGTCTGGGGGGGGCAGCGGGGTAAGTGGCAGGGAGGAGGGGCAAATGGGGGCTGGGGGAGGGAGCTGGGAATGATGGGGGTCCAGGGGGAGGGGGGCAGCGGGGTAAGTGGCAGGGAGGAGGGGCAGATGGAGGCTGGGGGAGGGAGCTGGGAATGATTGGGGTCTGGGGGGGCAGCGGGGTAAGTGGCAGGGAGGAGGGGCAAATGGGGGCTGGGGGAGGGAGCTGGGAATGATGGGGGTCCAGGGGGGCAGCGGGGTAAGTGGCAGAGAGGAGGGGCAGATGGGGGCTGAGGGAGGGAGCTGGGAATGATGGGGGTCCGGAGGGGCAGCGGGGTAAGTGACAGGGAGGAGGGGCAGATGGGGGCTGGGGGAGGGAGCTGGGAATGATGGGGGTCCGGGGGGGCAGCGGGGTAAGTGGCAGAGAGGAGGGGCAGATGGGGGCTGGGGGAGGGAGCTGGGAATGATGGGGGTCCGGGGGGGGCTGCGGGTAACCAGGTCTCCCCCGCCCCAGGCCGGCTCCTCGGTGCCAGACGATGCTGTGTCCCGACTGATCCAGCTGATTGGGGGGGGCCGGGGAGCTGCACCCCTACATCGTGAGACGTCTCTATGGGGCACTGGCCTGCGACATCTCCCCGGTGAGGGGGGTCTCGGTGGGGGAGGGGGAGAAGGGGGAGGGCGGAGGTGATTGGTGGGGGGAGGCGGAATCCTGGTGGGGGGAGGGGTGGTCCCAGTGGGGGGCGGGGCCAGGCAGTTTGGGGGGAGGGGCTAATCCACACTCTCTCATTTGGGGGGTCGTCCCCCACCCTGCTTTTTTCCCAGCAACCCCTGGTGCAGGTGGCCACCTGGTGCATCGGTGAATATGGCGACCTTCTCCTAGCTGCGACCGGCGAGGAGGCGGAGCCTGTGCAGGTCAGGGGGCGGGGCTGGTTAGGGGGCAGAGGGGGACCGGGAGAGTTGGGTCCCGGCTCATCCCTTGCCCCATGTCGCCCCCGCAGGTGGAGGAGGGGCAGGTGCTGGCGCTGCTGGAGCAGGTGCTACAGTCTCACCTCTCGCTGCCCCCTACGCGCGCCCTCGCCCTGACGGCCCTCATGAAACTCAGCACCCGCCTGAAGGGGGACATTGAGTGAGGCACCCCCAAATCCCTGTGCATGCGCCCTGCACCCCAAACCCCCTCAGCACCCCCAAATCCCTGTGCCTGCACCCCAAACCCCCTCAGCACCCCCAAATCCCTGTGCCTGCTCCCTGCACCCCAAACCCCCTCAGCACCCCCAAACCCCTGTGCATGGGCCCTGCACCCCAAACCCCCTCTGCACCCCCAAATCCCTGTGCCTGCACCCCAAACCCCCTCAGCACCCCCAAATCCCTGTGCCTGCTCCCTGCACCCCAAACCCCCTCAGCACCCCCAAATCCCTGTGCCTGCTCCCTGCACCCCAAACCCCCTCAGCACCCCCAAATCCCTGTGCATGCACCCCAAATCCCTGTGCATGCTCCCTGCACCCCAAACCCCCTCAGCACCTCCAAATCCCTGTGCATGCGCCCTGCACCGCAAACCCCCTCCGCACCCCCAAATCCCTGTGCCTGCACCCCAAACCCCCTCAGCACCCCCAAATCCCTGTGCCTGCTCCCTGCACCCCAAACCCCCTCAGCACCCCCAAATCCCTGTTGCCTGCTCCCTGCACCCCAAACCCCCTCAGCACCCCCAAACCCCTGTGCATGGGCCCTGCACCCCAAACCCCCTCAGCACCCCCAAATCCCTGTTGCCTGCTCCCTGCACCCCAAACCCCCTCAGCACCCCCAAACCCCTGTGCATGGGCCCTGCACCCCAAACCCCCTCAGCACCCCCAAATCCCTGTGCCTGCACCCCAAACCCCCTCAGCACCCCCAAATCCCTGTGTCTGCTCCCTGCACCCCAAACCCCCTCAGCACCCCCAAATCCCTGTGCCTGCTCCCTGCACCCCAAACCCCCTCAGCACCCCCAAATCCCTGTGTCTGCTCCCTCCACCCCAAACCCCCTCAGCACCCCCAAATCCCTGTGCATGGGCCCTGCACCCCAAATCCCCCTCAGCACCTCCAGAATCCCTGTGCATGCTTCCTGCACCCCGAAATCCCCCGTCAGTACCCCCAAAATCCCTGTGTCTGCTCCCTGCACCCCAAACCCCCTCAGCACCCCCAAATCCCTGTGCCTGCTCCCTGCACCCCAAACCCCCTCAGCACCCCCAAATCCCTGTGTCTGCTCCCTCCACCCCAAACCCCCTCAGCACCCCCAAATCCCTGTGCATGGGCCCTGCACCCCAAATCCTCTCAGCACCCCCAGAATCCCTGTGCTTGCTCCCTGCACCCCCAAATCCAAACTGAACCCCATAATCCTGTGCATGGTCCTTGCAGCCCAGACTCCCTCTGCATGCTCCCTGAACCCCCAAAACCGTGCTGCACCCCAGAATCCCTGTGTGCATGGTCCCTACACCCCCAAATCCCCTCTGCACCTCCAGTATCCCTCTGCATGCTCCCTGCAGCCCCCTGAATCCCTCCCCATGCTCCCAGCACCCCCAAATCCCCACTACACTCCAGTAAAACCTGTCTGGGATTCCTGCACCCCCACAACCCCTCAGAACCCCCCAAAACCCATGTACATGCTCCCTGTACCCCCAAATCCCCTGCACACCCCAGAATCCCTGTGCATGCTCCTTGCACCCCCAAAATCCTCTCTCCCCTCCCTGATCTCTGCGAATCCTCCCGGAAGTCTCCCTGCACTCCATGTCCCCACTGTGACTCCAAACCAGGGACACCCCAATGTTGTGTATGCACCCCAAATCTCCATACAACCCCACCAGCTCCCCCACGCACCCTGCCCCCCACATCTCCAGGCTTAGCCCTGACACCCAGGGGAGTTTTTTCCCGCCTCTCTCCCCGGTCTCCCTGCACCCCCGGACCCCCCTTTACCGCTGGAGGGTGACGGGGCCCCAATTTGTCTCCACCAGCCGCATCCGGCGGATTGTCTCTGTGTTCGGCAGCTGCCATGACATCGAGCTCCAGCAGAGGGCGGTGGAGTACAACGCCCTCTTCAGGAAATATGACCACCTCAGGTGTGGGGGCAGGGAGCCAGGACTCCAGGGTTCTCTCCCCAGCTCTGGGAGGGGAGTGGGATCCTGTGGTGGCGGGGGAGTGGGCGGGGAGCCAGGACTCCTGGGTTCTCTCCCCGGCTCTGGGAGGGGAGTGGGGTCCCCTGGTGGCGGGGGAGGGGGCGGGGAGCCAGGACTCCTGGCTTCTCTCCCCGGCTCTGGGAGGGGAGTGGGGTCCCGTGGTGGAGGGGGTGGGGAGCCAGGACTCCTGGGTTCTCTGTCCCCGCTCTGGGAAGGCAGTGGGCTCCAGTGGTTAGGGCGGGGAGGCTGGGAGCCAGGACTCCTGGGTTCTCTCCCCGGCTCTGGGAGGGGCGTAGGGTCCCGTGGTGGCGGGGGAGGGGGCGGGGAGCCAGGACTCCTGGGTTCTCTCCCCGGCTCTGGGAGGGGAGTGGGGTCCTGTGGTGGCAGAGGAGGGGGCGGGGAGCCAGGACTCCTGGGTTCTCTCCCCGGCTCTGGGAGGGGCGTGGGGTCCCGTGGTGGCGGGGGAGGGGGCGGGGAGCCAGGACTCCTGGGTTCTCTCCCCGGCTCTGGGAGGGGAGTGGGGTCCTGTGGTGGCGGAGGAGGGGGCGGGGAGCCAGGACTCCTGGGTTCTCTCCCCGGCTCTGGGAGGGGAGTGGGGTCCTGTGGTGGCGGAGGAGGGGGCGGGGAGCCAGGACTCCTGGGTTCTCAGGCTCATTCCCACAGGGCGTCTGTGCTGGAGAAGATGCCCCTGGTGAAGGCGGAGGAAGACGAAGGAGCTGAGCTTGTTGCACCAGGAGGCCAGAAGAGGGCGCCGTCCCCCAGTTCTAAGGAGGAGCCCAGCCAGGTGTGGAACGGGGCCTGGCCCTGGGGGGCGCTGGGCTGGGGGGGTCCTGGATGATCCCTGCCCCCCTAACCCACATCCCACCATCTCTCCCCTCTAGGTCGCTGACCTCTTGGATCTCCTTGGGGGGGCCCCCGCGGGCTCAGATGCTCCCGTGGCCGAATCGCTGCTGGACTTGCTGGAAGACTTGACCACCGGTGGTAAATGGGGGGGGGGGGAATGGGGGGGGTTGGGAAGAGGTGGGTGAAGAATGGGGGGGCTGGGAACGGACAGGAGTGGGGAATGGGTGGGTGGGAAGAGGTGGGGGGTGAAGAATGGGGGGGCTGGGAATGGATGGGGTGGGGACGTGGGAAGAGGCAGGGGGTGGGGAATGGGGGGTGGGACTCAGTGGGGGGCACTTTGTGGAGGGGGGAGCGGGGACACCCCTGAGTCCTTGGTGTCACTCCCCCCCCAGCGCCCCCCATCCCCCCGCTGACGGTGTGGGAGGGGGACGGGCTGCGGCTGGACTTCGCCTTCCAGCGCCCCCCGGGGGACCCCCACCTGCTCCTCGTCACGGCCAGCGCCAGCCGCACCCGTCCTGGCACCGCCTCGGGGTTCCTGCTCCAGGCGGCCGTGCCCAAGGTGAGCCCCCCCGGACCCCCCACCCCTCCTGCCGCTGATCTCCAGGGTGGGGGAGGGGAAGTCACGCTTGGGATGGGTGGGGGAGGGGGAACTGGCGCGGGGGGGGCAGGGTGAGGGGCTGGGGGGAGGGGACAGGATAGGTGGGGGTGGGGTTGGGAGGCAGGCTGTGTGGGGGTGAGGCATAGGGAAGAGGAAGGAAGGGGCAGAGCGGGGGGTCAGGGTGCGTGTTTGGGGTGCAGGTGGAGCAGGCGGAGGAATGGGCAGAGTGTGGGGGCAGGAGGAGGGGAGAGTGGAGGTGCGGGTGGGGGTGGGGTAGAGGCTGTGTGGGGGTGGGGCAAAGTGGGGGGGGCCGTGCACATGCCGGGGGTGGGGCGGGTGTAGGAGGCGGGGCAGGGCGTGTGCTGGGGGTGGGGCAGGGGCAGAGGGGGGGCAGGGTGCGTGCCGGGGTGGGGCATAGGCAGAGGGGGGGCAGGGCACAGGCTGGGGGTGGGGCGGGCATAGGAGGGGGGCAGGGCGCGTGCCGGGGGTGGGGCGGGCGTAGGAGGGGTGGCCGGGCGTGTGCTGGGGGTGGGGCAGGGGCAGAGGGGGGGCAGGGTGCGTGCCGGGGTGGGGTGGGCGTAGGAGGCGGGCATAGGAGGGGGCAGGGCGCGTGCTGGGGGTGGGGCGGGCGTAGGAGGGGGGGCAGGGGCAGACGGGGGGCATGGCACGGGCCGGGGGTGGGGCGGGCATAGGAGGGGCGCAGGGCGCGTGCCCGGGGTGGGGCGGGTGTAGGAGGGGGGGGCCGGGCGTGTGCTGGGGGTGGGGCAGGGGCAGAGGGGGGGCAGGGTGCGTGCCGGGGTGGGGTGGGCGTAGGAGGGGGGGCAGGGGCAGAGGGGGGGCATGGCACGGGCCGGGGGTGGGGCGGGCATAGGAGGGGCGCAGGGCGCATGCCGGGGGTGGGGCGGGCATAGGAGGGGGGGCCGGGCGTGTGCCGGTGGCCCCCCCCCGCTGACCCCCCACCCCCCAGTCTCTGCAGGTGGAGCTGGAGGCCCCCAGCGGGACGTCGGTGCCGGGCCCGGACGGGGCCCCCCTGAGGCAGCGGCTGCGCGTGCGGAACCCCGGCCGGGTGAGGGGGGGGCTCAGCCCAGGGATCCCCTCCCCCGCTCCTCCCCCAGCCCCCCAGCCCCTGACTCCCCTTTTCCCCCCAGGCTCCCCTGCGGATGCGCCTGCGACTGGCCTACACCCCCCCCGCGGGGCGCCCGGTGCAGGAGACCCTGGAGCTCAGCGACTTCCCCGCGGCCGCCTGGCAATGACCCCCCCCCCGTGCCCCATCGTCCGGCTCAGCTGGGGGGGGGGCGGGGTGAATAAACAGCCCCCCTGGAGCAATGCGTCTGTGTCCAGTGTGTGTGTGTGGGGGGGCGGGTGAGATGGGAGGGGGCTGGAGGTGAAGCATGGGGCGGGAGGGAGGAGTTGGGGATGCAGGTTGTGGGGGGTCCCTGCCCAGCGATCTCCCTTCTGGTTGCCCCCCCCCCCCCCACTGCGTCAGATGTGACAGGGGAACCCAGGTGGGGGAGGGACTGTTGGGGGCAGGCAGAGGGAGGGGGGATCCCAGGGGGGCTGGTTGGGGGGGCAGGCTGAGGGAGGAGGGATGGGGGGGCTGGTTGGGGGGCAAGCAGAGGGAGGGGGATCCCAGTGGTGCTGGTTGGGGGGCAGGCTGAGGGAGGAGGGATGGGGGGCTGGTTGGGGGGCAGATAGAGGGAGGGGGATCCCAGGGGGGCTGGTTGGGGGGCAGAGGGAGGGGGGAATCCGGACCGGCGGGGGACCAGGGACGCGGTTGGGGGGGGGGACCCGCCTGCCTGGGCCCCCCCAGCGCCCCCTGCCGGGAGAGGCTGGGGCTGGAGCATCCGGGTCCCCCCGCCAGGTGGCGCTGCTGCCCCTCCCCTCCCGGCTTCATTCATATTCCAGCCACGCGGCCCCCCCCGCCGCCAATTCATTCTGCTGCCTCACGGCGGCGTCCCCGCCCCCCCGCCCCCATCGCGCTGGGGGGGAGGGGAAGCGGCGGAGCGAAGGAGCCGTAATATCCAGGGGCCTGGGATTGCCCCTCACTCCCGACCCGCAGCCCCCCGCTAGCCCAGCCCTGCACCCCCCCACCCTGCCGGTGCCCCTCACTCCCGCCCTGCCCGTGCCCCCCCCACCCTGCCCGTGCCCCTCACTCCCGACCCGCAGCCTCTGCCCCCCCCACCCTGCCGGTGCCCCTCACTCCTGACCCGCAGCCCCTGCCAGCCCAGCACCCCCCCCCCCAGCCGTGCCCCCCACCCTGCCAGTGCCCCTCACTCCCGACCCGCAGCCCCTGCCAGCCCAGCCCTGCACCCCCCCCCAGCCATGCCCCCCACCCTGCCGGTGCCCCTCACTCCCGCCCTGCCCGTGCCCCCCCCACCCTGCCCGTGCTCCTCACTCCCGACCTGCAGCCTCCCCCCCCCGCCCTGCCGGTGCCCCTCACTCCCGCCCTGCCCGTGCCCCCCCCACCCTGCCCGTGCCCCTCACTCCCGACCCGCAGCCTCTGCCCCCCCCCACCCTGCCCGTGCCCCTCACTCCCGACCCGCAGCCTCTGCCCCCCCCCCACCCTGCCGGTGCCCCTCACTCCCGACCCAAAGCCCAGCCCTGCCGGTGCCCCTCACTCCCGACCCGCAGCCCCTGCCAGCCCAGCACCCCCCCCCCAGCCGTGCCCCCCACCCTGCCAGTGCCCCTCACTCCCGACCCGCAGCCCCTGCCAGCCCAGCCCTGCACCCCCCCCAGCCATGCCCCCCACCCTGCCGGTGCCCCTCACTCCCGCCCTGCCCGTGCCCCCCCCCACCCTGCCCGTGCTCCTCACTCCCGACCTGCAGCCTCCCCCCCCCGCCCTGCCGGTGCCCCTCACTCCCGACCCGCAGCCCCTGCCAGCCCAGCACCCCCCCCAGCCGTGCCCCCCACCCTGCCAGTGCCCCTCACTCCCGACCCGCAGCCCCTGCCAGCCCAGCCCTGCACCCCCCCCAGCCATGCCCCCCACCCTGCCGGTGCCCCTCACTCCCGCCCTGCCCGTGCCCCTCACTCCCGACCTGCAGCCCCCCACTAGCCCTGCCCTGCCGGTGCCCCTCACTCCCGACCTGCAGCCTCCCCCCCCTCCGCCCTGCCGGTGCCCCTCACTCCCGACCCGCAGTCCCCTGCTGTTCACCTGGCATTGGATTCTCTCTGTTGTTTGCTTCTGTCTGTCCCATATCACAGGGGCCGGGGGGCCGTGCCAGCCCCGTCGGTCCTCTCCCTGCCCTCGTCACCCAAATGAATTTGCTCCTCAGTGAACTGAATTTCTGTCCTTGGTGATTTGGGGCAGGGGTATTGGGGGGAGAAAAGGCTGAGGGCATGAAAGGGGTGAGGGAGAAGCCAGTGGGTCTCTTGTCTCTGGCTCTGGGGGTGGGTGGGGAGGGGGTTTTCACCCGGCAACGTGAGGCTGAGAGAGTATCAGCAAATGGTGACCTGTACTGCAGAGCTACCAACACGGGCCCAGCCTCAGTGAGAGAACCTAGGAATCCGGGCTCCCAGCCCCTCCCTCCCCACTCTAACCACTAGACCCCACTCCCCTCCCAGATCTGGGGAATGGAACCCAGGCGTCCTGGCCCCTAGCCCCCCCTAGACTCCACTCCCACAGCAGGGGATAGAACCCAGGCGTCCTGGCTCCCTGGACCAGCCTGGGAGTTTTGTTTGTCTTCCCACATGCCTTTTTCTCCTTCTTTCTTCCCCTTGTAGTCCCTTCCTCACCACCCCTCCCTGCTCCAGAAGAATTTTAATTAGTGTCTCAGATTTAATTAATTCAGATGCTAATTAATGATGCAACGGGGGGGTGGAGGGCCCAGATTTGAGGGGGGAAGGGGGGGTGGATGGGCCCAGCTGGCTTGGCATGATGCCACCACTGTCTGGGGGAAACTGGCCGGGGTGGGGGAGGGGAATGGACAGAACGAAGAAGGGCAGTGGGCAGAGGAGTGATGGGGTGGCTGTCTCCCTGCCCCCTCCGGCTCCAGAGATGGGCACCCGCCATGCCAGGCAAGGAAAGGGGGAGCGAGACGGGGTGAAGATGGCATGATAGTGGCAGTGGGAGGGAGGGAGAGCAGAGGAAGTGGGCGGGCCGGCCAGAGCGAAAGAACAAGGCAGGCGGAGAGGAGGGGCTACAGCATCTGCCAGCCCTGATGCCCAGAGTGACGTTGCACGGGGGGAGGGGCACCAGCTGCCAGGGAGATGCCCCCCCTCCCCCCACGCTGCGGCATGACTCGGTGCCACCCGGGAGGGGGAGGGGGGCAGCCCAGCGGGCGCCCTCACACAGGGGGGAGGTGCCATCCTCGTGCCCATGGGGACACAGCCCCCCCGCCATGTGCCAGCCCCCAGCCAGCTGGCACAGAGTCAAAGGTGCCGGCTGGTGGGCGTGCGGGGG
>JALMGD010000013.1:48628630-48766130 GCA_023634205.1 Actinemys pallida
AGCAGGGGGACGGGGTGATGGGGCCGTTTCTTGGTGATGGGGGTTCCTGGGGGCTGGGATGTAGCGGGGGGACGGGGTGATGGGGCCGTGTCTGGCTGCCGGGGGTTCCCGGGGGCTGGGATGTAGCGGGGGGACTTGGAGATGGGGCCGTGTCTGGGTGCCGGCGGTTCCCGGGGGCTGGGATGTAGCAGGGGGACGGGGGGATGGGGCCGTGTCTGGGTGCCGGGGGTTCCCGGGGGCTGGGATGTAGCGGGGGGAAGGGGGAATGGGGCCGTGTCTGGGTGCCGGGGGGTCCCGGGGGCTGGGATGTAGAGGGGGAATGGGGCCGTGGGATATAGCGGGGGGATGGGGCTGTGTCTGGGTGCCGGGGGTTCCCGGGGGCTGGGATGTAGCGGGGGGACAGGGGGATGGGGCCGTGTCTGGGTGCCGGGGGTTCCCGGGGGCTGGGATGTAATGGTGGTGGGGGGAAGGGGCCGTGTCTGGGTGCCGGGGGTTCCCATGGGCTGGGATGTAGCAGGGGAATGGGGTGTGTCTGGGTGCCGGAGGTTCCTGGGGGCTGGGATGTGGCGGGGGGACGGGGGGATGGGGCCGTGTCTGGGTGCCAGGGGTTCCCGGGGGCTGGGATGTAATGGGGGGGGGGATGGGGCCGTGTCTGGGTGCCAGGGGTTCCCGGGGGCTGGGATGTAGCGGGGGGACGCGGGGATGGGGCCGTGTCTGGGTGCCGGGGGTTCCCGGGGGCTGGGATGTAGCAGGGGGATGGGGGGATGGGGCCGTGTCTGGGTGCCGGCGGTTCCCGGGGGCTGGGATGTAGCGGGGGAAGGGGGAATGGGGCCGTGTCTGAGTGCCGGGGGTTCCCGGGGGCTGGGATGTAGAGGGGGGATGGGGCCGTGGGATGTAGCAGGGGGATGGGGCCGTGTCTGGGTGCCGGGGGTTCCCGGGGACTGGGATGTAGCGGGGGTGGGTGGGGGGATGGGGTGTGTCTGGGTGATGGGGGTTCCCATGGGCTGGGATGTGGCGGGGGGACAGGGGGATGGGGCCGTGTCTGGGTGCCAGGGGTTCCCGGGGGCTGGGATGTAATGGGGGGGATGGGGCCGTGTCTGGGTGCCGGGGGTTCCCGGGGGCTGGGATGTAGCAGGGGGACGGTGGGATGGGGCCGTGTCTGGCTGCCGGGGGTTCCCGGGGGCTGGGATGTAGCGGGGGGATGGGGGGATGGGGCCGTGTCTGGGTGCCGGCGGTTCCCGGGGGCTGGGATGTAGCGGGGGGACGGGGGGAAGGGGCCGTGTCTGGGTGCCAGGGGTTCCCGGGGGCTGGGATGTAATGGTGGGGGGGGGATGGGGCCGTGTCTGGGTGCCAGGGATTCCCGGGGGCTGGGATGTAGCGGGGGGACGCGGGGATGGGGCCGTGTCTGTGTGCCGGGGGTTCCCGGGGGCTGGGATGTAGCGGGGGGACGGGGGGATGGGGCCGTGTCTGGGTGATGGGGGTTCCCGGGGGCTGGGATGTAGCGGGGGGACGGGGTGATGGGGCCGTGTCTGGGTGCCGGGGGTTCCCGGGGGCTGGGATGTAATGGTGGTGGGGGGAAGGGGCCGTGTCTGGGTGTCAGGGATATAGCAGGGGACATGTAGCCATGTCTGCCTTTGTGTCTGTTCATCCATAATTCTCCCATCATTCCCATCATGGAGATTGATGGGTTTCCAGCTCAACCCAAGTCCTTGTCGCATCCCCTTCCCCGCGTTCAAGCTACAGGTCTACGTTGCAGAGAGCTGCTGCCCTATGAAAGACAGACATAAAATCTTCCGGCGAATTTGTGGCCATTTCACCAGATACCTTTTGTCAACCTTCCACCTCAAAAACAATCCCAGGAAAATCTTGGTATTTTCTCTCACCGTTTTCCAACATTTTGACATTTGGGTTTTGAACAACTTTTTTTCTCCCCTTTCCCCTTAGTTCCCTTCCAATAACCAGTGAACAGGTCCGATTGGATGCAAAGGTCACAACTGAAGCCAAAACTTTCAATTTTGTCCAAAAAACCCACCGTCTTGTGCCACCTGAATTCAACTTCTTTTCACTTTTCCACTCGCTGAAAGGTTTGAAACAATTCATTTACGTATCCACCCAAAATGAAGATTTTCTTCATTTTTTCCAAATTGCCGTCTGGACGGTATGTTTTCCGCCCATCTTTCCCTTCGTGTCCCAGATCCTGTCCCCTTCCCTTCACCCTGTGAGTTTCCACTTCCATCTTCTCTATTTTCCCATCGTTTCCCCTTCTTTGCACCTTCCCCATCTCTTTTCTCCTCCTGCCCAAAGACAGGTCCCTCTTCCCCTCCTTTGGCAAAAGAGCCAATTGTTTCGGGTGGGAACTCCAGCGAAGAGGAGAACAAGAGAGGCAGGGCAAGAGAATGAGCATCATGATCCGTCTGTTTCTGGGGCACCTGGTATTGGCCACTGTCGGAAGACAGGATACTGGGCTAGATGGACGTTTGGTCTGACCCGTATCTTATGTTCTTCTCACATTGGCCTTGTTTCATGGTTAATAACCCCAGGCCCCACAAAGGTGAACCCTTTCTGGCCAGCCATGGCACCAGTTGGGGTTCACGATATTTCACCTTGGGTGTAAAAATTGATAGAGCTCTCAAGAGATTCTTAGGTACACAATTCCCATCAAAATTGGGGTATCTGTGTCTACCAATGGTACTTACCGTGAGATCTGAGCCCCTCACAACCTTTACCGTATTTACTCTCGCAATACTCCTATCAGGTAGGGAAATGTGAATGTTAGGAAGAAGGGAAACTGAGGTATGGAACGGTTAAGTGAGTTGACCATGGAGTCTAGGGTGGATCAGGGGTTTGAACCCAAGTTTCCTGAGTGCCAGCCTGGTGCTAGATCTGGTGAAAAAATTATTTGATAAAGCAATAATCTTAAATAATATAGTAATTAATATATGTATACATACAGAAATAGATTAACTCTTTTAATATTCTATGCTATATTCAATCATACAGAGCGATGGATGGGAATTGGATTTTCTGGTTATGGGAAATTGCTCAGTGAAAAAGAAATGTGAAAAATGGCAGGAAAACCACAATGTTTACAATTTCCCACAGAACGAAATTGTGGGGAAAAAAATCATTTTGGGTGATTGAAATGTTGGGGGGGCTTTCCCCCGATAAAATCAAAACATCTCGCTCGGCTGGCGAGCTTTCTGAACGTTGTTAAAGGCACCCAATGGATTTTGTTTCTGAACATTTTCCTGCCGTCTCAAAAACACGTCATGGTTTCTTCCCTAAACGAAATGTTATTGAAACGGGCAGGTTGGTCGAAGTCTTTTAATTTAGACTAAAGTGGCATTTTTTTGCTAAAAAAAACACCCTTTCTGAGGGGAAAAATTCACCACCCTCTCCTCTGTCCATCACCTTTCATATTATATGTATAATCCAGATATAGGCTATTTAGCTCTGGACTGGAATCGAAAAGTCCAGGTGAACGCAATCACCCTGCGCCACAGGGGATGTTTTTTCGCTTAGCAAAGCGGAACAACTGGCAAGATGCCCCAGCTGTGGGCAGGGTGCCTGGGTCCTGGCTGTGTTGGGGGGATAGGGAGTGAGTTCTAATGGGTGGAGCACTGGACTAGAGGCCAGGACTCCTGGGTTCAATTCCGAGCTCTACCATTGCGTGACCTTGCTCCATACCTCAGGTTTTCCATCTGTGAAGTGGGAGCTGATGACCCGGCCTCCTTTGTGAAGTGCTTTGAGATCTGCACATCCAATTTCTTCAGATCTTTGGTGTTGGTGGAGAGGGAAACACGGGGAGGATGGGGGAACCGCCCCCCCCACACTTTACTCCTCCTGTTTCTTCCGTCTTCTCTTGCCCTTGGGTTAGACAATGCCAAGTGGGTGCTTTGGGGAAGAGTTGGGGAAGGAAAGGGGGGAGTCAGGTGGGGGAAGGGGTTGAGATGATGGGGTGGGAGGAAGGGGGATGAGTGGGGAGAAGGGAGGGGGTGGGGCAGTAGGTGGGTGAGGTGGGGCTGGGATGGGAGAGGGGACCAGTGGTGGTGGGGGGGTGAAGTTGTAGGGCAGGATGGAGGGGAGGGGTATGGGGAGCTTGGGGCCCGTATGGGGGGTGCATGATGGGGAACTGGGGGAACACCTTGTCTGCCACTTCCCCCCTGCATCCCCAAGACTATTTCCTGACCGCCCGGGATAGATGAGGCTAGACTTGGGGGTGAGAGGGTAATAGAGCCGGGTTTTAATTTTGGTGGGTCACACCAAAATGGCATCCAGTTGGTTCCTCGCCATATGCCAATCCCCACAGGCCCACCTCCATGGTCACCCCACCTCATTTTTACCTCATAACCCATGCCCCACAACTCCATTGGCCCCACTCCCGCTTCCACTGGCCACGCCCACCTCCTTAGCCACCACCCCTTCCTCCGTTGGCCCCTCCCACCTCCTTAGCCCCACCTCTTCCCTTGCAGGGAAGGAGGCAGGGGTCTGGATAAGTATGTGGAGTCTCCTTATGCTCCCCCTCTTCCCCCACATGGAGCATGAGAGGCGGGTCAAAGAGAAAGGGACGGGGTCAATTCTGGTCACAAATAAAGAAGCAGAACTATGGGGGGGAGGGGGAACCAGGGAGATGGGAGGGACTAATGCAGGAAGGGGTTGGGCCAATGGGGATTGGTGGAGGAAGGGGTTGGGCCAATGGAGTAGCTCTTAGGAAGTGGGAGGGGCCAATAAGGGGAAGCGTTCAATATAAGAAGAAGGGGCGGGGCTAAGGAGGAAGTGATAGGGCCCAATGGGGAAAAGGCTGGGACTAGGGTGAGGAGAGGGGTTGGGGAGCTCATGGAGAAAGGGGTGGGAAGGATGGGCCTAGGGAGGTGGGAAGGACCAATGGCAGAAGGGGCGGGTCTAATTGAGGAGGGGCGGGGTCTATGGCAAAAGAGGCGGGGTCTATGGGAGAAGGAGCGAGTCTCTGCAGGAGGAGTGGGGAGATCAGGGAAAGGGGCTGAGGTGGAGGGGCAGAGCTAGGAAGGAAGGGGTGGAGTCAGCCCAGAGGGGGCAGAGCCTTGCAGGGGGCGGGGCTCCTTCCACAGGAGGCGGAGCCAGGGGCGGGAACACACAGGACAGGTCTAAAACCATGGCAATTTCCACCATCTCCCTCCACTTTCTTCTTCTGACTCTTCCCCCCGCTTTGCTCATCCGCTCCGTGACCCGATGCCCCCCCCGACCCTCTTTTCTTTCATAGCATTTATTTTCAATTCCTTTTATTTCCTTTTCGGGGGGATCTTTTCCCTTGCCCCCCTCTTTTCTTTAAATACACAACAAACGCCGGGTTTTTTTGGTGCTCCGGTGGGGAGGGGGGGTTGGAGACGGGGGGGGCACAAGCCCAAGTTTTATTCCCCCCCCTTTCCACCCCCTCCCGCGCTTTGTAGTTCGTTTGGTTCGCGGCGACGAGCGGGCACAGAAAACGGCCCCTTCCCGTCGTACAAATGACTGGGTCCTGGGGTGCGGGGGACATGGGGAAAAAAAGCTTTAAAATCTCCACCCCGGTGACGAGGCCGGGAAGGGGGGGAACAGCCGTCGGACGTTGGCGTGCGGCCTGGGGCTAAGTTCTCTTGTGGGGGGGTGGGGGCGTCTGTTAGGTCCTTGCTCGGGCCGTCGCGTGGTTGGTGGGATTTTTGGTTGTGGTGCCGCGGTAGGAGAAGCTTTGGCTTCGCGGGGCGGCGGGCGGGAGGGGGGTGAATTCGTTCCCCGGCCGGCAGCTTGGTTGGATGGGGGTTTTTTTGGGTGGGGAACCGGGCGCGTGGGGATCTTTTAAAGCCTTCGAAGGATGGGGGTGGGGGAGCGTCTGTCAATCCACGCCCTCCTCCCCACCCCGAAAAAATTGGGGAGCGAGGGCTGGTCCCGCGAAGCCCTCGGCCGTGAGGAGAGAGACCGGAGGGGGGATGGGCCCCCGGTCTCCTGTTTGGTTGGGGCTGGAGCCAGTGTCTGTCTGTCTGTCCGTCTCGACGAGTTCTATACACAATGGGCGGAGCATGCTCGAGGGGAGAAGAGGCAGGATATGGGAGGGGACGGATAGGGGGGACCAAGAGTTGCCCCCCCCCATTTTTCGATTCCTTGAGTTTGTCTCTCGTGCTGTCCGTTGAGTTGAGTTTTGGTTTTGGCCTGTCTTGATCGGTAACAGTATGGGGCATGTGCTGGGGGGGCACCTGGGGGGTACCTGGGAGTTGGCATGGGGGGAAGGGAGGCTGGGGGGGAAGAGAGAGGTGGGGGGTGGGTCATGTGGAAGCCCTGTCTTATGTTATGTGTTGGGGGGGGCAGAGTCTGGGGCGTCTCTGGGGAGCCACCCGTGATACACGGATGGACACACGGGGAGCATGTGTGGGACCGAAGGCTGGGGGCATTTGGGGGAGCCTGCGTGGTGGGAACATGCCTGACACACACATGTGCAGAGAGGAGGGGGTGTCTGGGGGCCAGCTGTGTTGGGAACACGCCTAGCACATGTGTGGGCACCTCACCAACCTAGAAGGCGGGGTGTGGACTTTGAATTCACCCCCCCACACACACGCACTCAGAAGTGCCAGCTCCCTACATCTGGGTTGGGAGTATGGGGGGGCAAGGGGGTATTTGGGTATGGGGGGTTGGCACATTAGGATTGGGGAGGCAGCCAGGAGCAGGTTGGGAGGGTATATGGATATGTTGGGAGCTGGCAGTAGGTGTCCCAGGTTGGGGGTCCCTCAGGTCACGGGGCAGTCCTGGGCTGGGGTTCCCCAGAGTGAGGGGGTTTGGGGGCTGGCATTGGGGGTTCCAGGATGGGGGTCACCCAGGGTGGAGGGTTCCGGGAGGTGGTTCCCCAGGGCGGGGGGGGGGTCCAGGCACCCCCCATCTCCAGCTGCACCCCGCACTGTTCATAAAGCTAGAAGCGTGGTCGAGGTAGAGTTGCTTTTTGGGCTGGGGTCCGAGTGAGGTAACTTTGCTTCCTCTTTGGCAAAGGCCAGGGCGGGGCCAGGGGCGGGGCTGGCGGCGGGGGCGGGGCTGGCCTTGCGGCGGTGGGCGCTGGAGCGGAGGTGGGCCCCCAGCGCCTCCCGCCCGCTTACCAGCACCTCGCATGCCAGGCAGTGGTAGGTGCAGACGGGCACCCGCAGCGGCGCCGGCGCCGGCTGGCCGTAGTAACAGAAGCCGGCCTGGTGGGCCGCGGCCGCCTCCTCCCCCTCGAATGCCGCCTTGCACTGGCGGCACAAGTAGCGGTGGGCCACGTCCACCGTGGAGACCCCGGCCGGCTCGGGGGCCTCGGGGGCGGGCAGCAGGCTGATGAGGGTCTGAGGTATGACGGGATTCATGGGGAACAGCCCCTTCTTCATGCCGTACAGCTGCTGGAAGTAGCCGCCGGGCAGCGGGGCGCTGAACAGGGAGGCTGGGGCGCCCGCTGGCACGGAGAAGGGCAGGAACTGGGTGCCCAGGAGGGCGGGCACCGTCGGCTTCAAACCCTTCAGGGTCTTTAGGGTGGGCGAGGTGGGGTTGGCCACGGTGCTGGGAAGTCTGGCGGCTCCGGCGACGGACACTCTGGTGGCTCCGGCGACCGACACTCCGGCGGCTCCCGGCTCCGGCTGGGTCTCCCCGGCGGGCTCCGGCGCCGAGCCGAGCTGGCTCTGAGGTAAGGGACGTCCTGGCGGCGTGGAACCCAGGAGTCCGGTGCTGGGGGCGGCGGAGGGGCCTGCTCAGAGGATGGGGAAGGGGAGGGGAAAAGCATTGTGGGGAGGTCACCATGGTGGGCTGAGTATCCCTGCCCCTCCCCCCCAGTCCCACTCTTCCCCCACCCCCCTGCACAACCATGGGAACCCCACCCCCACCCGATGGGGTCCCAGAGAGGGCAGGAAGTTGGGAAGGGGGAGGGAAATGGGAGAGCAGAGGGGAAGAGGTTCGAAGCTGGGGGGCACCGCTAGAGGAGAGGGAGTGGGGAGCATGCGGAAGGGGGACAGGAGAGGGGGACGGTGGTTGGGCCCGGGGAGGGAGAGGGAGGAGCAATGTAGAGGCGTGGGGGCATGTGGGAGGACACTTGAAGCAGGGGCAGGGAAGCCCCCTTCCCCTCCCCCCACTGACCCCACTCACCTCTCCACGCCCTGCCACTCACCTGCGGCACCGGCTGCCGGGGGCGCTCCAGGGGGGATGGGCAGGAGCGGGGGCCCTGGCGCTCCATCATGACCCTCGCTGCGCAGCTGGGCCTGCACGGCTTCCTTGAGCCGGGCCAGGTGGCCACGGGAGAACAGGTGGCCACGGCAGGAGACGTAGAAGTCGTACTTGACTTGGCAGACGGGGCACTCAGCCCGAGGCTCAGGGGGGCCCTCGGAGGGAGCCCCAGGGCCCCCCTCGCCCAAGGCCGCCTTGGCCTTCTTCTCTTTGGCCCGGGCATTCTGGAACCAGACCTGGATGACCCTTTTGGGCAGGCCGATCTCCTCACCCAGCACCTCGCACTCCTGCATGGTGGGTGTTCGGTAAGCCTCGTAACATGCCTTCATGATCTTCAGCTGCAGGCTGGACATCTGGGTCCGGTAGCGGCGCTGGCCCAGCAGATCCAGCCCGGCCACCCCCTCCGACGCCAGCCCATGCCCGCCTGGCGACTCCGGATCGGCCAAGGAGGAGGAAGAGGAGGAAGAAGAATCACTCAGATCGCCGCCGGATGGGCTCCGTGCTTCGTTCAACTCTGACGGCTCTGGCTCGGCCTGGTTGATGCTGTAGAGGACAGTGGCTGTCCCATCGTCAGAGACGCCATCAGAGACGTTGGCCATCCTGCCACCGGAGACACTGGAGGTCCCGCCACCAGAGATATTGGCCATCCCGCCGCTGGAGACACTGGAGGTCCCGCCACCAGAGACGTTGGCCATCCCGCCGCCGGAGACATTGGAGGTCCCACCAACGGAGACGTTGGCCATCCCGCCACCAGGACTCAACTTGGCCAAGGAAGAGGATGGGGAGGTCTTGATGGGGGGGATCCCGGTGCTGGCGCTGCACCGGAATTGCCCCTTGCGTTCCCTGGCGCGGGTGTTTTGGAACCACACCTGCACCACCCGTTTCTTGAGCCCCACCTCCTCCGAGATACAGTCCAGCATCTTGCGGGTGGGGTTCGAGTCCTGCACGTACCAGCGGTAGAGGATGTCCAGCTGCTCCGGGAGGATGGTGGTGCGGAGACGCTTGTCTCGCGGAGGATCCCCTTCACCGCCGCTCCCGCCACCCGGCGACTGGCTCCCGTCCTCGTGCTTCCTCTTCATGGGCGCCCCCTGGCTGTGGGGCAGCTCCGGCAGCGGGTCATGAGGGGCCAGGAGTGCTGAGCCATGGACTCCTGGTGGATCGGAGGAGAATGTGGGGGCGTTGCTCTCCAGGGGCTCCATGGCTCCATCACTCACTGGCTGATCTTCCTTGGGGTCTCCATCGCCCCTTGGTGCCTCTTCCTCCTCTTCCTCCTCCTCTTCCTCAGCTGGTGGCTCGGGCTCTTCCTCCGGCTCCTCTTCCTCCGGCTCTTCCTCTCCTTCTTCCTCCTCCTCCTCATTGCCTTCCGCTGAGGGCCGGTCGTCATAGCATTTCTTGAGATGCCGCACCAGGTCGAAGATGCACCGGAAGGCGGCTTGGCATTTCTTACAGCTGGGTTGGCTGGTGACGGTGCCCCCTCCGGCACCCCCAGCCTCGGCGCCATTCTTCCGGGCCTTCTGCCGGGCATTCTGGAACCACACCACGATGACCCGGTTGGCCAAGCCCAGGAGGACGGAGAGACGCTCCACCTCGCCATCCTTGGGGTAGGCGCTGGCTTCAAAGAAGGACTGGAGAGCCTGCGATTGGAAGTCGGTGAATTTGGTGCGGGAGAACCGCCGGCTCGACTGACCGTCCCGGGATGGGTCTGTCCCTGCTTCCTCTTCCTCACCCCGGACCCACCGCCCTTCAGCTTCGGGCAGTGCCGGGGGCACCACCACCGGCACTGGCTGCATCAGGAAGGGTGGGCAGAGAGGGGTGATGCCCGGGGGCACCAGGGGTGTCTCCGTGGGGGCAGTGCCCTCGGTCGGCGGGTACATGCTGTCGTAGGTCTTCCGAAACTGGGCAGCATAGCGGCTGAGGGCCTCGAAGGGCAGGAAGCGCCGGTGAACATGTTCCTCGTGCGTCTTCAGGATGAGCATGTTGGAGAAGACCTTTCCGCACGTGCCGCACCGCAGCTTCTCGGCTGGCGGGCGGGGCAGCGGGGCCACCGGAGGGGGAGCCGCGCCCCCCACCCCCTGCTTGCCCTCGTTGTACTGGATCACCAGCTCAAAGCCGAAGTTCTCCAGCAGAGCCTTGGCCGCCGGGTGGGAGGCCACGTTGGCTTCCTCTCCGCCAGCGTCCTCCTCCGTCTCCGGTTTGGCTGGGGCAGGTGGCGGGGGTGGCGGTGGAGGGGGCGGCTCCTTGGGCGGAGCCAGGATCAGCGGGGCGGACGGGGCCGGCAGGGCCAGGGCCGGCGCTGCCAGAGCGAGCTTGGGCGCCCCCTTGAGGTCGTGCAGGTAGAAGGGCAGGAGGAGCTGCTGCTGTTGCAGCTTGAGGAGCGATTCCGGCACAACCGGGAACGGCGGCAGCAGCGGCGGGGAGAAGAGCGGTGCTGGGAAGGGCAGCGCCGTCGGCACCTCCAGGATCTTGGGGGGTTCGACTTCGGTGGGGGGCGCCGGGGCTGCCTCCCCCACCTCCCCTGCCTCCGGCGCCTCTCCTTTGCTGGCGGCCTCCGCCTTGGCCACCCGGGAGCGGGTCTGGTGGAGCACCGAGCGCATGTGGATCTCGAGGGTAGAGCTCTGGTTGTAGGACACCCGGCACGTGGTGCATTTGTAGGGCTTGTCGGAGGAGGGTTGGGGGGCACCGGGGGCCCCCGAGTCACCCCGGGATGGGGCGGTGGGGTCGGATGAAGCCTTCTTCATCTTGTGGAGGTGGGAGACAGAGTTGTAGTGGACCAGCAGGATGTTCTTCTGGGTGAAGGACTCTTTGCACACCGTGCACTTGTAGGGCCGCGACGGATCCAAGAACTTGTCCAGGGCGAAGTTGGTGGCTTTCCGGTAGGACAGGGGGTGCCGTGGGTCCTGCAGGGCCGGTGAGGTCTCGGGGGGGCGCTGCTGCTCTTCAGAGGGGGCCGGAAGCTGGACAGCGGCTTCCTCCTCCGGGTCGTCGGCCTTCGGAGCTGGGGGGGAGGCCGGGTGGGGTAGGGGGGGCAGGTCGGCCGCTGGAGGAGGTGGTGAGGGGGCAGGGGGGAGTGGGGCTGAGGTGGCAGCATCTCCAGCAGGGGGCGCTGCAGGGGGGAGCGAGAGAAAGGTGGGGGGGAATCAATAACGGAGGGTTCAATAACCCCAACTCCAGCCCCCCAGGGGTGAACCCTCCCCAGGGCCGGCTCTAACTTTTTTGCCGCCCCAAGCAGCAAAAAAAAGCGCCGGCCCACCGTAACACCCCGCCCCCAGCGCCACCCCGCCGAAACCCCCCCCCGCCGAGTGCCGCGCCGCCGAACAGCTGCTGCCCCACGCGGAGCGCCGCCGAACACCCCCTGCCGAGCGCCGCGCCGCCGAACACCCCCCGCCCCTCGCGGAGCACCGCGCCGCCAAACACCCCCCCGTGGAGTGCCGCGCTGCCGAAAGCCCCCCCCATGGAGCACCGCCAAACACACCCCGCGGAGCGCCGCGCTGCCGAAAGCCCCCCCCACAGAGCACCGCCGAACACTCTCCGCCGAGCGCTGCGCCGCCGGACCCCCCCCCCCCCGCCGAGTGCCACGCCGCCCCTTACCAGGGGCCGCCCCAAGCATGTGCTTGGTTGCCTGGTGCCTGGAGCCGGCCCTGACCCTCCCCCATACCCAATTCCCTCCGCAATCCCTGGCCATCCTCCGTCTCCCCGCCCAGCCCCAGGACAGGTCCCAGCCATGCCCTGTCTCCCCGCCCGGCCCCAGGGGGCGCTGTGCCAGGGGGTCCCCACACTGCCCCATCTCCCTACCCGGCCCCAGGGTGCGCTGTGCCAGGGGGGCCCCACACTGCCCCATCTCCCCGCCCGGCCCCAGGGGGCGCTGTGCCAGGGGGTCCCCACACTGCCCCATCTCCCTACCCGGCCCCAGGGGACGCTGTGCCAGGGGGGCCCCACACTGCCCCATTTCCCCGCCCGGCCCCAGGGGGCGCAGTGCCAGGGGGTCCCCTGCCCCGTCTCCCTGCCCGGCCCCAGGGGGCGCTGTGCCAGGGGGGCCCCACACTGCCCCGTCTCCCCGCCCGGCCCCAGGGGGCGCTGTGCCAGGGGGTCCCCTGCCCCGTCTCCCTGCCCGGCCCCAGGGTGCGCTATGCCAAGGGGGCCCCACACTGCCCCGTCTCCCCACCCGGCCCCAGGGGGCGCTGTGCCAGGGAGTCCCCTGCCCCGTCTCCCTGCCCGGCCCCAGGGTGCGCTGTGCCAGGGAGTCCCCACACTGCCCCATCTCCCTACCCGGCCCCAGGGTGCGCTGTGCCAGGGGGTCCCCACACTGCCCCATCTCCCCGCCCGGCCCCAGGGGGTGCTGTGCCAGGGGGGCCCCACACTGCCCCGTCTCCCTGCCCGGCCCCAGGGGTCGCTGTGCCAGGGGGTCCTATCTGTGCCCTATCTCCCCGCCCGGCCCCAGGGGGTGCTGTGCCAGGGGGTTCCCACACTGCCCCATCTCCCCGCCCGGCCCCAGGGGGCGCTGTGCCAGGGGGTCCCCACACTGCCCCGTCTCCCCGCCCGGCCCCAGGGGGCGCTCACCTGTGGGTGCCAATTCACACTCCCCCCCGCACTCAGGGTTGGGGGCCGCTCCCGCCTCGGGGGGCTCAGGGGCAGGACTGGGGCTGGGTAGGACTTTGGTGGCAAAGTTCATCTCCACAGTGGTGGCCTGGGGAGAGAATGAAACAGGAGAATTCAATGAGTGCAAAGTTATACCAGGCCTGGACCCCATCTCCCAGCCCGGCACTGGGGGGCGCTGTGCTCTGGGGGGGGTCCCAGCCCGGCACTAGGGGGCGCTGTGCTCTGGGGGGTCCCAGCCCGGCACTAGGGGGCGCTGTGCCGTGGGAGGGGTCCCAGCCCGGCACTAGGGGGCGCTGTGCCGTGGGGGGTCCCAGCCCGGCACTAGGGGGCGCTGTGCCGTGGGAGGGGTCCCAGCCCGGCACTAGGGGGCGCTGTGCTCTGGGGTCCCAGCCCGGCACTGGGGGGCGCTGTGCTCTGGGGGGTCCCAGCCCGGCACTAGGGGGCGCTGTGCTCTGGGGGGTCCCAGCCCGGCACTAGGGGGTGCTGAGCCGTGGGGGTCCCAGCCCGGCACTAGGGGGCGCTGTGCTCTGGGAGGGGTCCCAGCCCGGCACTAGGGGGCGCTGTGCTCTGGGGTCCCAGCCCGGCACTAGGGGGCGCTGTGCTCTGGGGGGTCCCAGCCCGGCACTAGGGGGCGCTGTGCTCTGGGGTCCCAGCCCGGCACTAGGGGGCGCTGTGCTCTGGGGGGGGGTCCCAGCCCGGCACTAGGGGGCGCTGTGCCATGGGGGGGGGGTCCCAGCCCGGCAGTAGGGGGCGCTGTGCTCTGGGGGGGGGTCCCAGCCCGGCACTAGGGGGCGCTGTGCTCTGGGGTCCCAGCCCGGCACTAGGGGGCGCTGTGCTCTGGGGGGTCCCAGCCCGGCACTAGGGGGCGCTGTGCCGTGGGAGGGACCCAGCCCGGCACTAGGGGGCGCTGTGTTCTGGGGGGGGTCCCAGCCCGGCACTAGGGGGCGCTGTGCTATGGGGGGTCCCAGCCCGGCACTAGGGGGCGCTGTGCCGTGGGAGGGGTCCCAGCCCGGCACTAGGGGGCGCTGTGCCGTGGGGGGGGGTCCCAGCCCGGCACTAGGGGGCGCTGTGCCGTGGGGGGGGGTCCCAGCCCGGCACTAGGGGGCGCTGTGCCGTGGGGGGGGGTCCCAGCCCGGCACTAGGGGGCGCTGTGCCGTGGGAGGGGTCCCAGCCCGGCACTAGGGGGCGCTGTGCCGTGGGAGGGGTCCCAGCCCGGCACTAGGGGGCGCTGTGCCGTGGGGGGGGGGTCCCAGCCCGGCACTAGGGGGCGCTGTGCTCTGGGGTCCCAGCCCGGCACTAGGGGGCGCTGTGCCGTGGGGGTCCCAGCCCGGCACTAGGGGGCGCTGTGCTCTGGGGTCCCAGCCCGGCACTAGGGGGCGCTGTGCCGTGGGGGCGGGTCCCAGCCCGGCACTAGGGGGCGCTGTGCTCTGGGGTCCCAGCCCGGCACTAGGGGGCGCTGTGCTATGGGGTCCCAGCCCGGCACTAGGGGGCGCTGTGCCGTGGGGGTCTCAGCCCGGCACTAGGGGGCGCTGTGCCGTGGGGGTCCCAGCCCGGCACTGGGGGGCGCTGTGCTCTGGGGTCCCAGCCCGGCACTAGGGGGCGCTGTGCCGTGGGGGTCCCAGCCCGGCACTAGGGGGCGCTGTGCTCTGGGGTCCCAGCCCGGCACTAGGGGGCACTGTGCTATGGGGGGTCCCAGCCCGGCACTAGGGGGCGCTGTGCTCTGGGGTCCCAGCCCGGCACTGGGGGGCGCTGTGCTCTGGGGTCCCAGCCCGGCACTAGGGGGCGCTGTGCCGTGGGGGGTCCCAGCCCGGCACTAGGGGGCGCTGTGCTCTGGGGGGGGTCCCAGCCCGGCACTAGGGGGCGCTGTGCCGTGGGGGTCCCAGCCCGGCACTAGGGGGCGCTGTGCCGTGGGGGGGGGTCCCAGCCCGGCAGTAGGGGGCGCTGTGCTCTGGGGGGGGGTCCCAGCCCGGCACTAGGGGGCGCTGTGCTCTGGGGTCCCAGCCCGGCACTAGGGGGCGCTGTGCTCTGGGGGGGTCCCAGCCCGGCACTAGGGGGCGCTGTGCTATGGGGTCCCAGCCCGGCACTAGGGGGCGCTGTGCCGTGGGAGGGACCCAGCCCGGCACTAGGGGGCGCTGTGTTCTGGGGGGGGGTCCCAGCCCGGCACTAGGGGGCGCTGTGCTCTGGGGTCCCAGCCCGGCACTAGGAGGCGCTGTGCTATGGGGGGTCCCAGCCCGGCACTAGGGGGCGCTGTGCCGTGGGAGGGGTCCCAGCCCGGCACTAGGGGGCGCTGTGCCGTGGGGGGGGGGTCCCAGCCCGGCACTAGGGGGCGCTGTGCTCTGGGGGGTCCCAGCCCGGCACTAGGGGGCGCTGTGCCGTGGGGGGGGGTCCCAGCCCGGCACTAGGGGGCGCTGTGCCGTGGGAGGTCCCAGCCCGGCACTAGGTGGCGCTGTGCTCTGGGGTCCCAGCCCGGCACTAGGGGGCGCTGTGCCGTGGGGGTCCCAGCCCGGCACTAGGGGGCGCTGTGCTCTGGGGTCCCAGCCCGGCACTAGGGGGCGCTGTGCCGTGGGGGGGGTCCCAGCCCGGCACTAGGGGGCGCTGTGCTCTGGGGTCCCAGCCCGGCACTAGGGGGCGCTGTGCTATGGGGACCCAGCCCGGCACTAGGGGGCGCTGTGCCGTGGGGGTCCCAGCCCGGCACTAGGGGGCGCTGTGCCGTGGGGGTCCCAGCCCGGCACTGGGGGGCGCTGTGCTCTGGGGTCCCAGCCCGGCACTAGGGGGCGCTGTGCTATGGGGGGTCCCAGCCCGGCACTAGGGGGCGCTGTGCTCTGGGGTCCCAGCCCGGCACTGGGGGGCGCTGTGCTCTGGGGTCCCAGCCCGGCACTAGGGGGCGCTGTGCCGTGGGGGGTCCCAGCCCGGCACTAGGGGGCGCTGTGCCGTGGGGGGGGTCCCAGCCCGGCACTAGGGGGCGCTGTGCTCTGGGGGGGGTCCCAGCCCGGCACTAGGGGGCGCTGTGCCGTGGGGGTCCCAGCCCGGCACTAGGGGGCGCTGTGCCGTGGGGGGGGTCCCAGCCCGGCACTAGGGGGCGCTGTGCCGTGGGGGTCCCAGCCCAGCACTAGGGGGCGCTGTGCTCTGGGGTCCCAGCCCGGCACTAGGGGGCGCTCACCACAAGCAGCAGCTTCTCCACGCATTCAGGCACCACATTGTGGATGTGACTGAGGTGGACGCGCAGGCTGCCTCTGCCCACCAGCTGCTCCTCCTGGCACAGCGGGCAGCGGTAGGTCGGCTGCAGGGCATGCTGGGACACGGCGTGGCTGCGCACCCCCGCCGGCGCCCGGCTCACGTAGCTGCAGTACGGGCAGCAGAACACCTGGGTGGGGCGCGGCGGAGAGAGAGGTTGTCACATCATATGGGAGGGGCCCAGGCGTTTGGGACAGGGGAAAAGGACCCAGGCATCCGGGATGGGGGAAAGGGATCCAGAATCCGGGACAGCTGTCCTGCAGCTCCTGGTCCCAGGGGGTGGGCCAGGGAGAGACAGGGATGGGCAAAAGCGGACCCAGGAGTCCGGGATGGGGGAAAGAGACTCGGGCATCTAGGACAGCAGCCCTGCAGCTGTCAGGCCTTGGGGCGTGGTGGAGGGACCAGGATTGGACCCAGGTGTCCGGGATGGGGAGTTGCCCCCTCCCACTTGGGGTGCTCACCGTGGTCTGGGTTTCCCCGGCTGCTCGGCTCTTCGTCTCGGTCTCGTCCAGTCCTGCAGTGTGTGTGGGGGGGTGTTAGCGACTTGCTCTGCTTCCCCTCCCCTCCCGCCCAACCTTCCCCCCCTTGGGGCTCCACGCGGCCCCCCCCTTCTGCCCTAGGCCCTGCCCCTCCCCCCCAGCACCCGCCAAGCCAAGCTCCCTCCGGGTTGGGCCCAGGCTTGGGGGTGAGGGCGGAGCACGTGTGGGGTCAGGGCCCCCCCCTGCCTAGGCCGCCCAGCTCCAGGAGAGTCAAGCAGGGAGGGCAAAGCTGGAATCTCACATGGGGGTGCAGGAACCCAGGCGTCCTGCGAGGGGGAGGGGCCACTCACCTGGGGGCGGGGCTTTGTTCAGAGTCTCTTTCTCGGGGGTCCTGGGCTCAGAGGCTGATTCCTTCCCTGGTGGGGGGGCAGACGGGATGGGTTAGGGGAGTGGGAGCAGTGGGGTGGGGGCGGGGGCATGATGTGATTGATGAAACGCTCCCCCCCCCCGCTTCGTTCCCCCCATCCCTGCATCAGCTTTGTTAGACTGACCCCAGAACCAGATGGTGCACCTCACTCCCAACCAGCCCAGCCCTACCGGTGCCCCTCACTCCCAACCCGCAACCTCTGCTAGCCCAGCCCTGGGCTCTCCCCGAGCCCTACCGGTGCCCCTCACTCCCAACCCGCAGCCCCTGCTAGCCCAGCCCTGGGCTCTCCCCGAGCCCTACCGGTGCCCCTCACTCCCAACCCGCAACCTCTGCTAGCCCAGCCCTGGGCTCCCCCCCAGACCAGCTCTACCAATGCCCTTCACTCCCAAACTGCAACCCCCCAGGTTCAGGGGGGCGGGAAGGGGGGACAGATTCTGGGAACCTCACAGGGGCTGTCAGTTACACAGAGAGATAATTTCTCTCTTTCTCTCGCTCATTTTTTCCTGTTCCTTCGTTCTCCCTGCTGGTTGCTAGGCAACGAGTCCCGGTGTCTGTCATAATCCATTAGGAGGGGAGAGTTTCTCCGCAGCCGCTTCGCGCTTGAATGTGTCCCAGGGCGGCATGAGAATTAAACACCAAGGGGGGTGGGGAACAGCGGCCGTGACGGCATTCCTCACTCCCGACCCACAGCCCCATGCGCTGCCAGCCCTGGGCTCCCCCCTTTCCCAGCTCACTCCTGACCCATAGCCCCTGGGTACCGGTGCTCCGTGGCACGGGCTCAGCCAGGCGGATGCATCTCTCCAGGGCCATGGTGCCCTCGTCTGTGGGTCGCCCGCCCTGCAGCAGGTGGAGGCGGTGCTGGCCGTGGGCGTCACGGTGCCGGGGGGCCCGCAGGTGGCACAACATGGCGAGGCAGGAAGGAGCGGTGGTGTTGCAGAGCAGGCAGTGGAAGTGGGGGGGGTCGGGACCCAGTGCCGACGCCTCCAACTCCAGCAGGAACTGGGGTGGGGAGAGAGAGATCAGAGCTGTTGGGGGGAGCCCCTCCCCAACCCTGCCCCCCCCAGTGTATATCCCTCCCCCCAGCACTCCCCTCCTGGCTTCCCTCCCCCCCCGGAACCGATGGGTCCCCCCTCTGTTGGTTGCGTCACCCCCATGCCTGGTTGCCACGCCCTCACCTTTCATTCCCCGCCTGCAATGCATGGCAGCTGTGCCCTCTCATAGCCCAGTCACACACCTCATGCCCCACCCCTTCTGCTGTAGCCCCGCCCTCCTCTGCTCACCTTGTATCTTGGCTTGCCCTCCTCTTGTCCCCTCCCATCCCCTCTAGCCCCGCCCCCTCCCACAGGCCTGCCTCATCCTTACCTTGAAGCCCCACCCTTCCCCATAGCCCCGCCCCCTCACCTTGTAGCTTCGCTCGCCCTCCTCGTGCCCCGCCCCCCGCACGTGCAGCCGCATCTTCTCCTTGCTGTTGGTCTCGTAGTCGCAGAGATTGCAGCGCAGGTGGAGGGGGGGCGGGGCGGGGGCGGGGCCAGGCTGCAGCTCAGCCCCTGCGGGGGTGGCGGTGGGCAAGGCCCCGCCCCCCTCGCGCAGGTGGGCGGCCAGCTGGTACTTGTGGGCGTGCTTGTCGGTCTTGAGGTGCAGCTGGAAGTTGGCCTTGAGCTGGGTGCCGTAGGCGCAGAGCCGGCAGCGGTGGAGATCCCCCGCCACCTCCTTCCACTCAGCCTCAGGCAGCCGGCGCGGAGCGGTGGAGTGGCGAAGTAGCTCCTCCACACTGTCCGTGCCGAAGCGCTGGCACACCAGGCAGCCGAAGAGCCGCTCCGATGCCACCAGCGCAGCCAGTGGCGGGGAGGCAGGGGCCAGTGGGGGCGGAGGACATGGGGATGGGGAAAGCGGCACCGGAGCCACTGGCGGTGGGGCAGAGAGAGAACAAGACAAGGGAAAAGAGAAAGAGGAAAAGGAAGAATGAATGAGAGGCAAAGGAACGAGTAAAAGGAAGAAATAATGATAGGAAAGGGAAGAATGAATGTGAAAGAAAGGAATAAAGAATGAATAAGAAATTGAAAGAAAATGAACAAGAGAATGAATAAAAGAGAGAAGGAAAGAATGAACAAATGAGGGAGAGAGAAGTCAAAAAGAATGAACAAATGAAACAGGAAGAAATGAGCAAGAAAGACAGCCAGAAAGGGGAAACAATTGAAAAAATGAATAGAGAGGAAAGAGAGAAAGAATGAATGTGTGTGAGCAAGAAAGGAGGAATGAAAGAACAAATGAATGTATAAGAAAGAGAATGGGTAAGAAACAATGAATGAATGAGAGAGAAAAGGAAAGAACAAAAGAAAAAACAGGAATGAATAAAAAATGAAAGTGGAAGGAAGGAAGGAATGAAAAGAAAGAGAGAGTGAAATGTAGAGAAGATAGACAGAAGAGAATGGATGAAATCTGTTAATATTGACCTGAAAAGACATTTTCCCTACTGCCCCCACAAACTCTCTTGGGGAATCCCAGCCTTTCCAGCCCCCTCCAGGTTATCAGTGTCCTTCGCCATGGAAGGAGGAAGGGGAATGGTGGAATGGAGCAGGAGGGAGGGGATGGGGCTCTCAGAGGTGGGAGTAGGGTTGGGAAGGGGGCATGGAGCTCACTGGTGGGGTGGACATGGGGAGACATGGGGAGGAAGGAGAGACATGGGAGCATGTGAACAGGGATCCCCCTATTGATGGCCATCCTGAAGTTGGACCCCATTGTTGGCCAACCCAATGTCGACTCAGTTGTTGGCCAACCCAACATTGACCCCACTGTTGGCCAACTCACCCAAAATTAACTACTGTGGGGAATGGGGGGCACAGTGTGGGCAGAAGGTCACTGGCGGTGATGGTGGTGGCAGTGGAAGATGTGAAGACATGGTGTGAGGCAAAGGGCCGCAGCCCCTTACCTGGTGCTGAAACCGCCCCCTTCCTCCCAGCGGGACCCAGTGGGTGGAAGCCATTGAGCAGCAGCTGTGATGGTTCCATGGGCTTCTCCACCCGCAGTCCCGGGACGGCGCCGGTGGCTCCTGCATGGTGGTGGCCGTGGTGGTGACCCAGAGCCTGCACCCCATAGAACTGGAAGAGCTCGGTCTGTGGTTGCTGTTTCCCCCCACTGCTGCTCCCCGGCTGTCCCAGGAGCCCGGGCAAGGCCAATGGCAGCCCTTGGTGGAGGAGAAGCACATTCTGCATGTGCTTTTCCGATGTCATGTGGATGCGAAGGTTGCGGGAGATGCCGGTCTCATAGCTGCAGACTTTGCACTGCCAGGATGTCTTGCTTTTGGTCTCTTTCTCCTCAGGGGCCACCGGGGTCGGGGCTGTGGGGGTGGCTGGGGGCACTGGCTGGGCCCCGCCGCTTGTGTTGGCCTGGAAACCCTGAAGGTTGGCTAGATGCTTGTCCGACTGCATGTGGATGCTGAGGTTCCCCTTGGTGGTGGTGGAGTAGTTGCAAGCCTCACAGCGGTACGGCTTATAGCCACAGTTGTAGCTCTCACCCCGGGCCAGGCGCGGGTGGGGGCCTCCGGCACTGCAGTAGGCGCAGTGGCTGTTGCTCTCAGGATGCTTCTCCTTCATGTGGACATCCAGGGTCTGCTGGTACTTGTAGTGCCAGTTGCATTTGGGGCACTTGAGGGTTTTGCAGGAGTTGCGGGAATGCAGCAGGGACATGTGGCCAGAGAGACTGAGCCCAGGATAGGCCATGGCCGTGTAATCATCCCCAAAGCCAAGAGGGACCCCTCCAGTGTTGGGGTTGACCCCGCTGTTGGCCAACCCAACATTGGACTCACTGTTGGACTCGTTGTTGAGCTCGGTGTTGGCCTTCCCTGGCGGTGGGTCATCCGGGACGTTGGTGCCTCTGGGTGGGCTTTGGCCGTGTGAGCTTTGGTCCGGCAGAAGCCTCAGCCCATCCTCTTCTTCCTTCCTGCCTTCAGCCTTCTCCTCCTGTTGCTCCTCCTCCTCTCCCCCATTGGCCCAGTCCACGCCGCCGGCCCTTGAATCTTTGGCATCGGGTGGCTTGCGTCCTTCTTGGGGGCTTCTCTCCTCCTCCTCCTCCTCCTTCATTACATTCACCCATCCACTACACATTCCGGCGCTGAGGTCCACCCCGCTGGTGGGGTTATTTGGTTCTAGGAAGCTGAGGGCAGTGCCCTGGAGCATGGCGGGGACTCCTTGGGACAGGGCCCGGCGCTCCCCGGGGCTGAGCTGCACCCCATGGGCTGAGAGGGCGTGGGATGCCAAGGAGCGGCTCTGTCGGAAGGAGAGACGGCAGGCCAAGCACAGCCACGGTGGCCATGATGGTTCTTCCTCTTGGCCAACTTTGGCTTCCCCCTCCCCGTCGGTGACGGCATCTTTGGGTTCGGTGGGAGAGTTTTTGGCAGAGGTGGTGGGAGCAGAGGCCCTGGCTAGTCGGTAGCTGCGGAAGGCGCCGGATGGGGGCTGCTCGCCCGGCGCTGAGGTATTCTGGGACATTTGGTCAGTAGACGTAAAGCCTTGGTTGGGGCCGCCATCTTGGACGTGGAGGGTGGACACCGGCAGGGTTGCCGTGGCGCCAGGGTAGCCCTTTGGTAAGAGAACATGGCCGCCGCTGAGGAGATAGGCTGAGCCATCAGGGAAGAAGAGCAGATGGGCTGTGCTGCCACCATCTTCCGCATCCTCTTCATCATCATCATTGCCTTCTTCCTCCTCCTCCTTGGCATCTTCCCTGGGGGCGGAGGGATGGAGGAGGGACGGGCTTGGTGCTACTAGGCCGAAGCCTGCCTGGAGTTGTGGGGCGGACAAGATGGCCGCTGGGAGACTGGCGGGACCTGGTTCCGGCTGGGGGACAGGGCTGGGCCTCATGGTCTCAGCAGGGGAAGGGGAGGCGGAGGGGGGGTCCGGCAGGGAGGGTTCTTTGGTGGCTGGAGGGGCGGAGGGGTCCTGAGGTGGCCAGCCCGCAGCCCTGGCATCCTGCCCGTCGGTCGGGGGGGCAGAGGAGGAGGAGGAGGAGGAGGCAGAGTTAGAGGGAGCGTCCATGGCGGTGGAGGCAGGAGGCGCGTGGAGGGGTCATCTCAGCGCAGGAGCCGAGACCCTGCGGGGAGAGGGGGGAAGAACAGAGTGAGAGAGGGAGGGTAAGAAAAATGGAGTGCTTGGGAGCCCCCTACCCCTACCCCCGTCCCCTTCCCCATCCACTCAGCCATGACCTGGCTCCGGCTGGGACCATTATCCGCATGGAATGAGGAAGGGTGAGCAGAGCCCCCTAGGGGCAGTGGCTAGTACTGCATCCCCCCACACTGGCTACCAGGGCCCCAGGACTCCGCTCCACCCATCCCCTGTAGGGGGCACCGGCTCCTATCAGGCCCCAGGGCTGGGGACTGGCTGGTTGGGGGGGGGGGGGGGCGCTGAGAATGGGACATGGGGCCTGTCCCCTCAATGGGGCACTGGCTGGAGGATTGGGGTACCGGTTGGGGAGGGACTGGAGGGGGGGGGGGGAGGTTGTTTAAATTGCAAATAAGAGTCACCCAGGCTGGAGGAGGAATTTCCATTGCAAATGGAGCTGGACACAGGCTGGGAGCCACTGGCGGGGGGCAGGACACAGGGGAGGGGCTGCGAACCACTGGGGGCACTTGGTGGGCTCGCGCTGAGAGACAGAATCGCCAGGGCATGAGAGCCCTGAGACCAGTTGGCTCAGGGGAAACCGGGCCCAAGAGCTGCAAAATGCACCTCCACCTCCTTGATAGATAGATAGATAGATAGATAGATAGATAAGTATGGGGATGGATGGATGGAGGGGGTGTATGGGGATGGATGGACGGGTAGGTGCAGGGGGTGGATGGAGAAAGATGGATGGATGGGTGGATGGGGACAGGTGGGTGGGTGGATGGATGGATGGATAGAGGGGGTATATGAGGATGGATGGATGGGTGGGTGGATGGGGACAGGTGGGTGTCTGGATAGGTGGGTGGGTGCAGGGGGTGGATGGGGACAGGTGGGTGGATGGATGGATAGGAGGGTGGGTGGATGCGGGGGTGGATGGGGACAGGTGGGTGGATGGATGGATAGGAGGGTGGGTGGATGCAGGGGTAGATGGGGACAGGTGGGTGGATCGATAGGAGGGTGGGTGGGTGCAGGGGGTGCATGGATGGATGAATAGGAGGGTGGATGGGTACAGGGGGTGGATAGAGACAGGTGGGTGGGTGGATGGATGGATAGGAGGGTGGATGGGGACAGGTGGGTGGATGGATAGGAGGGTGGGAGGGTGCAGGGGGTGGATGGGGATGGATGGATGGATGGATGGATGGGTGCAGGGGGTGGATAGGGACAGATGGATGGATGGATAGGAGGGTGGATGGGTGCAGGGGGTGGGTGGGGACGGTGGGTGGATGGATGGATGGATGGATAGGAGGGTGGGTGGATGGGTGCAAGGGGTGGGTGGGGACAGTGGGTGGATGGATGGAGGGAGGGTGGGTGGATGGATGGATGGATAGGAGGGTGGATGGGTGCAGGGGGTGGGTAGGGACGGTGGACGGAGGGAGGGAGGGAGGGTGGGGACTGTGGGTGGGTGGATGGATGGATGGATGGATGGATGGATAGGAGGGTGGGTGGGTGCAGGGGGTGGATGGATGGATAGGAGGGTGAATGGGTGAAGGGGGTGGGTGGGGATGGTGGGTGGATGGATGGATAGGAGGGTGGATGGGTGCAGGGGGTGGGTGGGGACAGGTGGGTGGGTGGATGGATGGATAGGAGGGTGGATGCGTGCAGGGGGTGGGTGGTTGGGTAGATGGATGGATGGATAGGAGGGTGGATGGGTGCAGGGGTGGGTGGGTAGATGGATGGATAGGAGGGTAGGTGGATGGGTGCAGGGGGTGGATGGATGGAGGGTGGATGGGTGCAGGGGGTGGGTGGGGACAGTGGGGGGGACAGGTGGATGGATGGATAGGAGGGTGGATGGGGACAGGTGGGTGGATGGATAGGAGCGTGGGTGGGTGCCGGGGGTGGATGGGGACAGGTGGGTGGGTGGATGGATGGATGGATGGATAGGAGGGTGGATGGGTGCAGGGGGTGGGTGGGTAGATGGATGGATGGATGGATAGGAGGGTGGATGGGTGCAGGGGGTGGGTGGGTAGATGGATGGATGGATGGATAGGAGGGTAGGTGGATGGGTGCAGGGAGTGGGTGGGGACAGTGGGTGGATGGATGGATGGATGGAGGGTGGATGGGTGCAGGGGGTGGGTGGGGACAGTGGGGGGGGGCAGGTGGATGGATGGATAGGAGGGTGGGTGGATGGGTGCAGGGGGTGGGTGGGGACAGTGGGTGGATGGATGGAGGGAGGGTGGGTGGGTGGATGGATGGATAGGAGGGTGGGTGGATGGGTGCAGGGGGTGTGTGGGGACAGTGGGTGGATGGATGGATAGGAGGGTGGGTGGGTGGATGGATAGATGGATGGATGGAGGGTGGATGGGTGCAGGGGGTGGGTTGGTGGGGACAGGTGGATGGATGGATAGGAGGGTGGGTGGATGGGTGCAGGGGGAGGGTGGGGACGGTGGGTGGATGGATGGATAGGAGGGTGGGTGGGTGGATGGATGGATGGATAGGAGGGTGGATGGGTGCAGGGGGTGGGTGGGTGGGTAGATGGATGGATGGATAGGAGGGTGGATGGGTGCAGGGGGTGGATGGGGACAGGTGGATGGATGGGTAGGAGGGTGGATGGATGGGTGCAGGGGGTGGGTGGGGACGGTGGGTGGATGGATGGATGGATGGAGGGTGGATGGGTGCAGGGGGTGGGTGCAGACGGTGTGTGTGTGGGGGGGTGGGGACAGGTGGATGGATGGATAGGAGGGTGGGTGGATAGGTGCAGGGGGTGGGTGGGGACGGTGGGTGGATGGATGGATAGGAGGGTGGGTGGGTGCACGGGGTGAGTGGGTGGGGACAGGTGGATGGATGGATAGGAGGGTGGGTGGATGGGTGCAGGGGGAAGGTGGGGACGGTGGGTGGATGGATGGATAGGAGGGTGGGTGGGTGGATGGATGGATGGATAGGAGGGTGGATGGGTGCAGGGGGTGGGTGGGGACGGTGGATGGAGGGAGGGAGGGTGGGTGGATGGATGGATGGAGGGTGGGTGGATGGATGGATAGGAGGGTGGATGGGTGCAGGGGGTGGGTGAGGACAGGTGGGTGGGTGGATGGATGGATGGATAGGAGGGTGGATGGGTGCAGGGGGTGGGTGGGTGGGTAGATGGATGGATGGATAGGAGGGTGGATGGGTGCAGGGGGTGGATGGGGACAGGTGGATGGATGGGTAGGAGGGTGGATGGATGGGTGCAGGGGGTGGATGGGGACGGTGGGTGGATGGATGGATGGATGGAGGGTGGATGGGTGCAGGGGGTGGGTGCAGACGGTGTGTGTGTGGGGGGGTGGGGACAGGTGGATGGATGGATAGGAGGGTGGGTGGATAGGTGCAGGGGGTGGGTGGGGACGGTGGATGGATGGAGGGAGGGAGGGTGGGTGGGTGGATGGATGGATAGGAGGGTGGATGGGTGCAGGGGGTGGGTGGGGATGGTGGGTGGATGGATGGATGGATAGGAGGGTGGGTGGGTGGATGGGTGCAGGGGGTGGACGGACGGACAGGAGGGTGGATGAGGATGGACGGATGCGGAGGGGAGGGGAGGCCATAGGCAGATATTCAATCCTACCCATCCCTTGCCGCAGCCCCCTCTATCTGCCATCATTCAACCCCCTTGACCCCCCATCCCGCCCCCCCATCTCACTCTGTCTTTCATTGCTCCGCTCTGGGGCGAGGGGAGGGGAGGGGAGTCTTGTGGATGCAAATCACCTCATTAAGGAGCCAGCGGCAGGCGGGTAATTAGCCTGGGCCTTGTATTTCTTATCAGCGACACAAAGGGAGCGGGGTGGGGGAGGGGAGAGAGATGGAGGGAAGAAAACAGGGGCTGGACGGAGGGAAAGGGAAGGATGGAGGGAGCGAGCTGGGGAGAGCGAGAGGCTGGAAAAGAGGGTTGGAGGCAGAAGCCAGACGGACGGATGCAAGGAATGAGACAGAAAGAGGGACGGAGGGAGGGGACGCAACAGACAGGGAAGGAGAGAACGAAGGAAATGGAGAAGGAAGGAGGGAATGAGAAGAGGAGGAAGGAGGGAATGAAGCAGGGAGGAGAGGAGGAAGGAGGGAACGGGACAGAGAAGAGGAGGATGGAGAGAATGAAGCAGGGAGAAGAGGAGGAAGGAGGGAACGAAGCAGGGAGAAGAGGAGGAAGGAGGGAACGGGACAGAGAAGAGGAGGATGGAGGGAACGAAGCAGGGAGAAGAGGAGGAAGGAGGGAACGGGACAGAGAAGAGGAGGATGGAGGGAACGAAGCAGGGAGGAGAAGAGGAAGGAGGGAACGGGACAGAGAAGAGGAGGATGGAGGGAATGAAGCAGGGAGGAGAGGAGAAAGGAGGGAACAGGACAGAGAAGAGGAGGATGGAGGGAATGAAGCAGGGAGGAGAGGAGGAAGGAGGGAACGGGACAGAGAAGAGGAGGATGGAGGGAACGAAGCAGGGAGAAGAGGAGGAAGGAGGGAACGGGACAGAGAAGAGGAGGATGGAGGGAACGAAGCAGGAAGGAGAGGAGGAAGGAGGGAACAAAGCAGGGAGAAGAGGAGGAAGGAGGGAACGGGACAGAGAAGAGGAGGAAGGAGGGAATGAAGCAGGGAGGAGAGGAGGAAGGAGGGAATGAAGCAGGGAGAAGAGGAGGATGGAGGGAACGAGACAGAGAAGAGGAGGAAGGAGGGAACGAAGCAGGGAGAAGAGGAGGATGGAGGGAACGAGACAGAGAAGAGGAGGAAGGAGGGAACGAAGCAGGGAGAAGAGGAGGAAGGAGGGAACGGGACAGAGAAGAGGAGGATGGAGGGAACGAAGCAGGGAGGAGAGGAGGAAGGAGGGAACGAGACATAGAAGAGGAGGAAGGAGGGAACGAAGCAGGGAGGAGAGGAGGAAGGAGGGAATGGGACAGAGCAGAGGGGACAGAACAAGGCAGCGATAGGGGGGTGACACAGGGGTCCGTGCCGTGGGCGGTGGGGGAGGGGCGGGGCGGGATCTGCGCAGGCCGATTCGGGGAGATTCATGTCAGGGGGCGACAGGGCCAAGGAGAAACCAACCTGCGGGGGAGGGGAGATCCCCTGTCCCGCCCCAGCCCCACCGGTGCCCCTCACTCCCGACCCGCAGCCCCTGCCGCCCCCCCGTCTTGCCAGTGCCCCTCACTCCCGACCCACAGCCCCTGCCCTCCCTGCCCCCCTCACCCTCGCCTGGGGAGCAGGGCTGGATTATGGCACAAATTGGCGGGAGATGAGAAATGCTCGTTACCGGCCAAGGGCCTGTTGGAGCAGCAGGTGCATCCCAGAGAGGGGAGCCCCCAGCTACTCCAGCTGGTTCCAGCAGGGGGCGCTGGGGGGGCAGGGCCTGGCTGGAGGGGGGCAAGGCCTGCAGTGGTTGGCCTTTCTCCTATGCCTGGCATCCCACAATGCACAAGGGCACTCATTTGCATCAAATTTGCATACAATAGTGAGCCCTGGGTATCTAAGCAGCTGCTCTGATCTTGTTCCATGTGCTGAAGGGATGGGGGAGGGGTGGATTGGAGGCTCCACCCACTCATCTGCATATGCAAATATGCAACCCCCATCAGAGGGCCCAGGGCAGAGCTACTGTAAAAGCCTCAACATTCTCTTGCTCTCTTGTGTATACGGATCGGGTGTGTCGGCTGCGTGTCTGTGCGTGCGTGTGTGATGTATATCCATCGGGTGTGTCGGCTGTGCGTGTGTGCGTGTGTGTGTATGATGTATATCCATCGGGTGTGTCGGCTGCGTGTGTGTGTGTCCTGTATATCCATCAGGTGTGTCGGCTGTGCGTGTGCATGTGTGTCCTGTATATCCATCGGGTGTGTCGGCTGTGTGTGTGCGTGCGTGTGTGTGTGTATCGATTGGGTGTGTGTCGTGTATATCCATCGGGTGTGTCGGCTGTGCGTGTGTGTATCGATTGGGTGTGTGTCCTGTATATCCATCGGGTGTGTCGGCTGTGCATGTGTGTGTGTGTCCTGTATATCCATCGGGTGTCGGCTGTGCGTGTGCGTGTCGTGTATATCCATCGGGTGTGTCGGCTGTGCATGTGCGTGTGTGTATCGATTGGGTGTGTGTCATGTATATTCATCGGGTGTGTCGGCTGTGCGTGTGTGTCCTGTATATCCATCGGGTGTGTCGGCTGTGCGTGTGTGTCCTGTATATCCATCGGGTGTGTTGGCTGTGCATGTGCGTGTGTGTGATGTATATCCATCGGGTGTGTCGGCTGTGCGTGTGTATGTGATGTATATCCATCGGGTGTGTCGTCTGTGTGTGTGTGTGTGATGTATATCCAGCGGGTGTGTCGGCTGCGTGTGTGTGTGTGTCCTGTATATCCATTGGGTGTGTTGGCTGTGCGTGTGTGTGCATGTGTGTGTATGATGTATATCCATCGGGTGTGTCGGCTGCGTGTGTGTGTGTGTCCTGTATATCCATCAGGTGTGTCGGCTGTGCGTGTGCGTCCTGTATATCCATTGGGTGTGTCGGCTGTGCGTGTGCATGCGTGTGTGTGTATCGATCAGGTGTGTGTCGTGTATATCCATCGGGTGTGTCGGCTGTGCGTGTGCATGTGTGTATCGATTGGGTGTGTGTCCTGTATATCCATCGGGTGTGTCGGCTGTGCATGTGTGTCCTGTATATCCATCGGGTGTGTCGGCTGTGTGTGTGTGTGTCCTGTATATCCATCGGGTGTGTTGGCTGTGCATGTGCGTGTGTGGGATGTATATCCATCGGGTGTGTCGGCTGTGTGTTGTGTGTATGGATCGGGTGTGTCGGCTGTGTGTGTGTGTGTGTGTGTGTGTGTGCGCGCATCGATCGGGTGTGTGTCGTGTATATCCATCGGGTGTGTCAACTGTGTGTTGTGTGTATGGATCGGGTGTGTGTCATGTATATCCATCGGGTGTGTCGGCTGTGTGTTGTGTGCATCGATCAGGTGTGTGTCATGTATATCCATCAGGTGAGTCAGCTGTGTGTGTGCATGTGTGTGTATATCGATCGGGTGTGTGTCATGTATATCCATCGGGTGTGTCGGCTGTTCATGTGTGTATTGTGTGTATCAATCGGGTGTGTGTTGTGTATATCGGTAGGGTGTGTCGACTGTGTGTTTGTGCGTGTGTGTGCATCAATCAGGTGTGTGTCATGTATATCCATCGGATGTGTCAACTGTGTGTTGTGTGTATCGATCAGGTGTGTGTTATGTATATCCATTGGGTGTGTCAACTCTGTGTGTGTGTGTGTGTGTATTGATCGGATGTCTGTTGTGTATATCGGTAGGGTGTGTCAACTGTGTGTGTTGTGTGTATCAATCGGGTGTGTGTCATGTATATCCATCGGGTGTGCATTTTGTATACCAATTGGGTGTGTGTTGTGTATATCCATCAGATGTGTCGACTGTGCATGTGTGTGTTGTGTGTATCAATCAGATGTGTGTTGTGTATATCCATTGGGTGTGCTGACTGCGTGTGCGTGGTGTATATCCATCAGGGGGCTGTTGTGTATATTGATCAGGTGTGTCAACTGTGCATGTGTGTGTTGTGTATATCCATCATGTGTGTGTGTTGTATATCGATCAGGTGTGTGTTATGTAGATCCATCAGGTGTGTTCCACTTTGTATGTGTGTGTTGTATGTATTGATTGGATGTGTGTTGTGTATATTCATCGGGTGTGTTGACTGTGCGTGTGTGTGGTGTATAGCCATCGTGGGTGTGTTTTGTATATCAATCAGGTGTGTGCTGTGTAGATCCATCAGGTGTGTCGACTGTGCATGTGTGTGTTGTGTGTATCGATCGGGTGTGTGTTGTGTATATCCATTGGGTGTGTGTTTTCTATACCAATCGGGTGTGCGTTATGTAGATCCAACAGGTGTGTCGACTTTGCAGGTGTGTGTTGTGTGTATCAATCGGGTGTGTGTTGTGTATATCGGTAGGGTGTGTCGACTGTGTGTGCTTGCGTGTTGTGTGTATTGATCGGATGTGTGTCATGTATATCCATCGGATGTGTCGACTGTGCATGTGCATGTTGTGTATATCCATCAAGTGTGTGTTGTATATATCGATAGGGTGTGTGTTGTGTATATCAATTGGGTGTGGCAACTGTATGTGTGGTAGATGCTATATGCATCCGAAGAAGTGGGTTGTAGCCCACGAAAGCTTATGCTCTAATAAATTTGTTAGTCTCTAAGGTGCCACAAGTACTCCTGTTATTTTTGCGGATACAGACTAACACGGCTGCTACTCTGAAACCTGTATGTGTGGTGTATATCGATCAGCTGTGTGGCTTGGATGTGTGTTATGTATATCGATCGGGTGTGTCCACTGTGTGTGTGTGTGTTGTGTATATTGATTGGGTGTGTCGCTTGGGTGTGTGTTGTGTTTATCAATAGAGTGTGTCAATTGTGTATGTGTATATTGTGTGTGTTGTGTATATCCATTGTGTGTGCTGTTTATGTTGTGTGTGTCAATTGTGTACCAGCTGTGCATTGGTGCACTTGCTGTGTGTGTCGACTGCACACATGTGCGACTGTCATGTTCGTGCCGAGTGTGTCATTGTGCTACTCTGTGTGTAGCCTCTGTGGGGATGTTTGTGGGGTGTTACAGAATGGGGTTGTGCAGGGAGTGCTGTCTCCGTGTGTGCTGGGTTGTGTGGCTCAGTGTGTTGCGTTTGTGTAGTCGCAGTTGCGTGACCCATCTTTTTGGAGGGTGGAGGGTTGCATGTGTGTTGGCGTGCATGTTGTGTATTTGTGTGAGATGTTGTGTGTATTCCTGTGTATTCCTGTGAGATGCTTGTGTATATGTTGTGGTGTTGTGTAGTGGTGTGACGGTGTTGTGTGTTTTGGTTTGTACCTATATGTATATGGCGTGTGTGATTGGGGGGGGCATATAGAAGTGTCCACATGTAAGTTGTGTGCATTTGGGTGTCGGTGGTTGTGTGTACATTATTCAGTGTCGGGGTGTGTGTGTGGCTGACAGCAAGTGTTGTGTTACTGGGGATTGTGTGGTTGTATCTGGCTGTGGGAGTGGATTGTGTGTGTGTGTGTGAGAGAGAGAAAAAGACGGTGGTGTGTTGGTGGGGTGGGTTGTATTACTGTGGCAAGGAATGGGAGGGGTATGTGGTGGTGGTTGTGTTGTTGCAGGGGGGTTGTGTTATTGAAGTATGTGCTGTGATGTTGTTTCCATTTGGAGAGTGTGTCAGGTGGGTTTTGTGTTGTTGTATTTGTTCTCCAGTTGTGTGCTGTGGGTTTCTGTTTGTAGTGTGCAGTTAGGGTGTGTGGGTGTCTTTAGGGTTTGTGTTGAAGTCATATGTTTGTTGGGTTGTATTAGACAATGTTTCTACTTTGTTGTGACTGGTTTTCTGGGTGTCTGTTGTGTACTTTTTGTGAAGGCTGGGTTTGTGTGTGTTGTTGGTTGTGGTCTGTGTTTCTTGTGGGTTTTGCATTTTGCATATTGTTGGCTGGTTGTCCTTTGTGGTTGTAGAGGGTTTTGTATAGTGTGTGTTATTGGTTGGATTTTGTGTTGGTTGGTTGTGTTTTTGGCGGGGGGTGTTGTGGGTTTTGTATTTTGTGTCTTGGCGGTGGGAGTTTTTGTGGGGTTGGGTTTGGGGCTTTGTGCATTGTTGTTTTGTGGGTTTGCGTTGTGAGGGTTTTGTATGTTTCTGGTTGTATTGTGGGTTCTCTGAGGTTGTGTGATTTGTATTTTGTGTGTTGTTGCTTGGTTGTGCTTTTTGGTGTTTGATTTCTGGGGGTTGTGTCATCATTTGGAGGGGGTGTTTTGTGAAACCTTGGTGGGGTTTGTATGATTCTGTGTTACATTTGTCATGTTGTGTTTGGCTTCATTTTGGGAGATGTGTTTGTCCTGGGCTGTTGTGGTGTTGTCTTTTGTTGCTTCATTTGCCTGTTGTGTGGCCTGGTTGTGTGTTTGTGTGCGGCATCCCTCTGGCAGGTTGTGTTTTGCGAGGGTGTGTTTTTGTGTGGCATGTCGGTTGGTTGTGTTTTATCTTTGCGTTGTGTGGGAATTCGGAGGTAAGGGGTTAACTGTTGTGTTGTGGGTCTGGGTTGTGATTCTCTCCTGTGCGATTGTGCGCTGGATACCCCTGCTTGGTTGTGTTTTGCATGTGTTGTGTCCTGCTGTTGGCTTGTGTTTGGTGTGTTTGTGTTGCCATCTCCTCTGCTGTGTCCCATCACGAGCCCCTTGGGGCTGCTACACAACTCAACGCGCACAGAACGGCAACAACCTCCTTTGGGCCCCAGCCAGAGAGAACGAGTGATTCAAACACCCCACGCTGCCCAGAGGCGGGAGTCCCGTAAAACCAGGGAGAGAACCCAGGAGTCCTGGCTCCTAGCCCGCCCGCCCGCTGTAACCGCCCCCCCCCCCCGCGCTGTGGGTTCTATGCTGTGGGGGGGAAGGGGGGAGCGAGGGAGCGAAGAAGCAGGTGACGGAGGAAGAAGGATTGTAAAATCGATGGGCTGAGCCAGCCAGGGCACGGAGCTGTCGCCCACATGGATATATGAGCTTCCTTGATACACTCCGACTTCCACCCCTCCGCTGGCCCGGCTCCTTCCTTCCCTCCATCCCTCCACCGGCCCGGCTCCTTCCTTCCCTCCATCCCTCCACCGTCCTGGCTCCTTCCTTCTCTCCATCCCTGTCTGCTTCCCTCCATCCCTCCACCGGCCTGGCTCCTTCCTTCCCTCCATCCCTCCACCGGCCCGGCTCCTTCCTTTCCTCCATCCCTGCCTGTTTCCCTCCATCCCTCCGCCGGCCCATCTCCTTCCTTCCCTCCATCCCTCCGCTGGCCCGGTTCCCTCCTTCCCTCCATCCCTCCGCCGGCGCGGCTCCTTCCTTCCCTCCATCCCGTCCTGTTTCCCTCCATCCCTCCGCCGGCCCGGCTCCTGCCTTCTCTCCATCCCTCCGCCGGCCCACCTCCTTCCTTCCCTCCATCCCTCCGCCGGCCCGGTTCCCTCCTTCCCTCCATCCCTCCACCGGCGCGGCTCCTTCCTTCCCTCCATCCCGTCCTGTTTCCCTCCATCCCGTCCTGTTTCCCTCCATCCCTCCGCCGGCCCGGCTCCTTCCTTCCCTCCATCCCTCCGCCGGCCCGGCTCCTTCCTTCCCTCCATCCTGTCCTGTTTCCCTCCATCCCTCCGTCGTCCCGGCTCCTGCCTTCTCTCCATCCCTGTCTGCTTTCCTCCATCCCTCCACCAGCCCGGCTCCTTCCTTCCTTCCAGCCCTCTGCCGGCCCAGTTCCCTCCTTCCCTCCATCTCTCCACCGGCCCGGCTCCTTCCTTCCCTCCATCCCTGTCTGCTTCCCTCCACCTCCCCACATTGCTACACACCCCCATCCCCCACCTCTGTCAGGAGTGGGTGTCTGGAGCCAAACAAGGGGGCCCTGCTGGGGGAGGACCCAATACCGGGACCCCCAGCAGAACACACACCCCCTGTCTGGGCCTGGCCCTCACCCCCCCACACTCCTTCTCCCATCCCTCCTTCCACCCATCCCTCCATGCTCCATCCGCCCCTCCCTCCCTCCCTCCATCCTCCCATTCCTCCTTCCATCCACCCATCCTTCCATCCTCCCATTCCCCATCCCTCCTTCCATCCATCCCTCCATCTCCACATCCCATCCATCCATCCTCCCACCCCCCATCCCTCCATCTCCACATCCCCTCCATCCTCCTTCCATCCACCCATCCTTCTATCCTCCCATTCACCATCCCTCCTTCCATCCATCCCTCCATCTCCACATCCCATCCATCCATCCATCCTCCCATCCCTGCATCTCCACATCCCCTCCATCCTCCTTCCATCCACCCATCCTTCTATCCTCCCATTCACCATCCCTCCTTCCATCCATCCCTCCATCTCCACATCCCATCCATCCATCCATCCTCCCATCCCTCCGTCCATCCATCCACCCATCCTTCCATCCTCCCATTCCCCATCCCTCCTTCCATCCACCCATCCCTCCATGCCCCATCCACCCCTTCATCCATCCTCCCACCCCCATCCCTCCATCCCTCCTTCCATCCATCCCTCCATCCCTCCATCTCCACATCCCCTCCATCCATCCTCCCACCCCCCATCCCTCCATCTCCACATCCCCTCCATCCCTACTTCCATCCACCCCTCCTTCCATCCTCCCTCCATCTCCACATCCCCTCCATCCCTCCTTCCATCCATCCATCCTCCCATTCCCCATCCCTCCTCCCATCCCTCCCTCCATCTCCACACCCCTCCATCCCTCCTTCCATCCATCCCTCCATCTCCACACCCCTCCTCCCATCCCTCCATCCCCCATCCTTCCATCTCCACATCCCCTCCATCCATCCTCACATCCCCATCCCTTCATCCACCCCTCCATCCCTCCTTCGATCCACCCCCTCCATCCATTCCTCTATGCCCCATCCACCCCTCCCTCCCTCCCTCCATCCCCCCATCTCCACATCCCCTCCATCCCTCCTTCCATCCACCCCATCCCTCCCCACATCCCCTCCTTCCATCCACCCCCATCCCTCCTCCCATCTCCTCCAGCTCTCCTTCCATCCATCTCTCCATGCCCCGTCCACCTGCCTCCATCCCACCTTCCATCCATCCTCCCATCCCCCATCACTACACCCCTCCATCCTCCTCTCCATCCATCCTTCACTTCATCCCCCACACCCCTCCATCTTCCTGTCTCAAGTCCTCTCTCCTCCTCTTCCTCCATCCCCCTTCATCGCTCTCCTCTCCTTCCCCTCCCTCCATTCTCCTTGTCCCATTCCCCCTCTCCTTCCTCTCTGTCCTTATCTGTCTCCTTCCCCCTCTCCATCCCCCTCCATCTCTCTCTGTCTCCTTCCCCCTCCACATCCCACCTCCATCCTCCTCTGTCTCCTCATCCCTCCCCGTCTCCTTCCCTCTCTCCATCCCCCTCTGTCTCCTTCCCCCTCCACCCGCCTCCATCCCTCTCTGTCTCCTTCCCTCTCTCCATCCCCCTCTGTCTCCTTCCCCCTCCACCCGCCTCCATCCCTCTCTGTCTCCTTCCCCCTCCACATCCCACCTCCATCCTCTGTCTCCTCATCCCTCCATCCTCCTCTGTCTCCTTCCCCCTCTCCTTCCCCCTCCATCCCTCTCTGTCTCCTTCCCTCTCTCCATCCTCCTCCCTCTCTCCTCTGTCTCCTTCCCCCTCCATCCCTCTCTGTCTCCTTCCCTCTCTCCATCCTCCTCCCTCTCTCCTGTCTCCTTCCCCCTCTCCTTCCCCCTCCATCCCTCTCTGTCTCCTTCCCCCTCTCCATACCCCTCCATCCCTGTCACCTTCCCTTTCTCCATCCCCCCTCCATCCTCCTGTCTCCTTCCCCCTCTGTCTCCTTCCCTCTCTCCATCCTCCTCTGTCTCCTTCCCCCTCTCCATCCCCCTCCCTCACTCCTCTGTCTCCTTCGCCCTCTCCATCCCCCCTCCATCCTCCTCTGTCTCCTTCCCCCTCTCCATACCCCCTTCATCCCTCTCTGTCTCCTTCCCTCTCTCCATCCCCCTCTGTCTCCTTCCCTCTCTCCATCCCCCTGTGTCTTCTTCCCCCTCTCCATCCTCCTCTGTCTCCTTCCCTCTCTCCATACCCCTCCATCCTCCTGTCTCCTTCCCTCTCTCCATCCCCCTCCCTCTCCCCCCCCCCCCCCGCCCGTTCACACGCTGCCAGCCGGAGTGAAGCGATGGGAAATCGATCCCACTTACTCTGCTCGCTGGAAGAGGGGGCTCCGCCGGGGGTGGGGATGGGGGGGGAGCTGGGCTCCGGCCGCTCCCCTCCTCCAGCGCCTCCCCCTGGCTCAGGCCCGGCCCGCGGATCGATCGGGGCGCCGCCGGGGCTTCCCCATTGATTTACACTGGCCCGCGCCCGCCCTGCTCCGCTCCCTCGCTCCGGAGCTGCCGGCAGCCGCGCCACACAATGGAATAATCAATTTCCCTCCCCCCCCCCGCCCTCCAGCGCCCCGGCGGGGGGGCGGCAGGGAGCAGGTGCAGCTGAGCATGATGGGAAATGTAGTCTCTCGCCCCCCCCCCCCCCCGCAGGCTCTGCCCCCCCCCCGCCTCTGCACCCTGGGAAGGACAAAAGTGTGCGGGGGGGAGCCGAGGGGATGGGCTGGGAGTGTCTGACCCCCCCACAGCAGGTGCACTGCCTCCCCCACTGCCCCACAGCGGCCCCTAGAGGGGAAAGGCCTTGTGTCTCCACCCCGGCCAGCAAGTCCACCCTGGGCCTGGAGGCAGCGCCCCTCTGAGCCAGCCAGGCCCCCCAACCCAGTCCCACAGTATCCCAGCCCCCCACAAGCTTTCCCCTCCTGACCCCCTTGCGAGGGACAGCAGGGTTATTCTCTGCATGGGGAAACTGAGTCACGGAGCAGCTCAGGGGGTTCACCCCACCCCCGACCCAGCCCGTGGCAGGGCCGGAAGCTTGGGGCCAGCCGGCCTGTCTGGACAGGGCACCCTTAAACTCCACCCTGCCTTGGGGGTGACAGCTGGGGGATGGGGAGAGTGGCAGGGGTGTCTGTGCCCCTCCCCCAACCCTCCACCCCCCTCCACCATCCCATCTCCCTCACTTCACCCCACCCCACCCCAACCTGACCCTCCAGCCCTTCCCAAACCCCAATCCTCCAGCCCCTGCTAACCCCCACTCCCATTGCTCCAATGCCCCCCACACCCATAGCCCTGAGCCTCCCCCACCCCGCCTTCCATACACCCTAGATCCCTTCCCTTCCCCCTAAATCTGCCCCACACCACATCCCCTGACCCCCTCCCCACCCACCCCTGATCCCAGACCCCTTCGCTCATGCCCCCTACAACCTCCCCATCTCCCCTCCGCCCCACAGCCTTTCCCTCATAATCACCCACCCCCGCCCCGCCGCCTTCTTCAGCCCGCATCTCCCCCCTGCTGCCTCTGCACTCCCTTCCGTGGCCAGTGGTGCTGTCAGACTAAGAGAGAACACCAATAATCAGCTGTGTGCCTGCCAAATAGTCCCAGCCCCCCTGCTCTAATCACTAGCCCCCACTCCCCTCCCAGAGCCAGGGAGAGAACCCAGGAGTCCTGGCCCCCAGCCCCCCCTGCTCTAATCACTAGCCCCCACTCCCCTCCCAGAGCCAGGGAGAGAACCCAGGAGTCCTGGCCCCCAGCCCCCCCTGCTCTAACCATTACGCCCCACTCCCCTCCCAGAGCCAGGGAGAGAACCCAGGAGTCCTGGCCCCCAGCCCCCCTGCTCTAACCATTACACCCCACTCCCATCCCAGAGCCAGGGAGAGAACCCAGGAGTCCTGGCCCCCAGCCCCCCCTGCTCTAACCATTACACCCCACTCCCCTCCCAGAGCCCGGAATAGAACTCAGTAGTCCCTGCCTCCTGGTCCACAAGGGGTTAACCCCATCTCCTCATTAAGGACCCCCCATCCTGCTGCTCTTAATTGCAGCTTTCCGGTCACCATAGCAACTGGGAGCAAAGAAGCGAGACAGACGCAGTTGGCGGGGCGGGGGAGTGAGACAGAGATAGAGTCCAAAGACACAGGTTTTCCCAGTCCCTTAATCGTCTGGAACTACAGCTCCCAGAATGCCCTGCTCCCTCTGGCACTACAGCTCCCAAAATGCCCTGCTCCCTCTGGCACTACAGCTCCCAGAATGCCCTGCTCCCTCTGACACTACAACTCCCAAAATGCCCTGCTCCCTCTGGCACTACAGCTCCCAGAATGCCCTGCTCTCCTGGAACTACAGCTCCCAGAATGCCCTGCTCTCCTGGAACTACTATGCCCAAAATGCCCCACTCCCTTTGGCACTACAGCTCCCTGCATGCCCTGCTCTCCTGGAACTACAGCTCCCAGAATGCCCTGCTCCCTCTGGCACTACAGCTCCCAGAATGCCCTGACCTCTTGGAACTACTATGCCCAAAATGCCCCACTCCCTTTAGCACTACAGCTCCCTGCATGCCCTGCTCCCCTGGAACTGCAGCTCCCAGAATGCCCCGCTCCCCACCACTCTCGCGTGACGAAGCAAATTAATTATCCAAAGAGAAAACTCCAGCCCCGCCCTTTCGGCCCCGCCCCCACGCCGCTGGCCGCGCGACAGCTGGGACCCTGCCGGGAGCTGGGACGGGCCAGGTCAGTGCTGGCCCCGGGACCCCCCCCGGGCAGCAGGGAGTGGGGTGGGGGTGAGCGAGGTACACGTGGTGTCGGGAGTGGAGCACCCTGGGGCAGGGAACGGGGCTGGGGCACCGTGGGGCTGGGTGGGGGGTGCCATGGGGCAGGGAGCTGGGCTGGGCTGCTGTGGGGCAGGATGGTGGGTACCGTGGGGCAGGGAGTGGGACTGGATGGGAGGTGCCGTGGGGCAGGGAGCTGGGGCACCGTGGGACTGGGTGGGGGGTATCGTGGGGCAGGGAGCTGGGCGGGGGCGCTGTGGGGCTGGGTGGGGGGTGTCATGTGGGGCAGGGAGCTGGGCTGGGGCACCGTGGGGCAGGGAGCTGGGCTGGGTGGGGGGTGTCATGTGGGGCAGGGAGCTGGGCTGGGGCACCGTGGGGCAGGGAGCTGGGCTGGGTGGGGGGTGTCATGTGGGGCAGGGAGCTGGGCTGGGGTGCTGTGGGGAAGGAGCGGGGGGCCGGGACCAGGGGGTCGCTCTGTGGCTCACTCCCCTTCTCCTGCCCCCAGAGGGGCCGCGATGCCGTCGGGTAGCATCGAGGTGGAGTCAAAGTTCGCGGCCGGGCCGGACACGGAGGCCAGGCTGGCGGCGCTGGGGGCAGCCCTGGCCGGGAGCTCGTCCTTCCGCGACCTTTACTACGACACCCCCGACCTGCGCCTCACGCGGGCCGACCACTGGCTGCGGCTCCGCCAGGGGGCCGGCTGGGAGCTCAAGTGCCCCCCGGTGCCATGTGGAGGAGCCGGAGGGTCCAGCCATGGCCTGGGTGCCGCCTCCCCAGAGCCGCCAGCAGAGGGCACCGGAGGGTCCAGCCACATCCTAGATGCTCTGTGCCCGGAGCCACCAGCAGAGGGCGCCGGAGGGTCCAGCCTCGTCCCGGCTGCCCTGTCCCCGGAGCCGCCAGCAGGGGGCACCAGAGACTCCAGCCACGTCCCAGATGCCGCGTCCCCGGAGCCTCCCGCCGTGGCCACCACCTACCAGGAGCTGACGAGCCCCCGCGCCATCGTGGGCCGGCTATGCGGGGTGCTGGGCGTGGCCCCGGTGCCCGGCTGGGACCAGGTGCCCGGGGCCGTGGCTGGGCTGGGCCTGCAGGAGTTTGCCAGCTTTGTGACCCGGCGCCGCAGCTACCGGCTGGGGGGCCTGCGGGTGGACCTGGACCAGGCGGATTTCGGCTACGCCGTGGCCGAGGTGGAGGCCCTGGTGGGGGCCCAGGAGGACGTGCCGGCAGCGCTGGAGGAGGTGCTGCAGCTCCGGCGGGCACTGGGTGAGCAGCGCCGGGGACACCAGAGCGGTGGTTGGGGGGCAGGGACGCCCCCACTGACCAGGCTTCTCTCCCCTCCCAGGGCGGGACGGTGCCACCCGTGTGCCGGGCAAGATGAGTGTCTACCTCCAGCGGCATCGCCCCCAGCACTACCAGGAGCTACTCCGGGCGGGGGTCCTGGCCGGGGACCCGCAGCCGCCCCCCCATGACAACGCTTCCGAGCCTGAGACGCTGGCCACACGGGGCCCCTCCAAAGTCATGGAACTGGCGGGCGAAATGGGGCCCCCTAGCGCCGGGGAGGGGGGGGGGAGAGATTGGGCACGGACCGGCCCCCTCCGCAGCACGGCGCCCCCTAGTGCTGGGGCGGGGATTGGGCACAGTGCCCCATAGCACTGGGGGGAGAGTGGGCATGGACCCGCCCCCCTCCGCAGCACAGTGCCCCCTAGCGCTGGGGGGAGAGTGGGCATGGACCGGCCCCCCATCCGCAGCACAGCATCCCCTACCGCCGGAGGGGATTGGGCACGGACCAGCCCCCTCTGTAGCACAGCGCCCCCTCCCTCTCCCCCCAGCTGCAGCCCATCTAAGGATCCCACTGTCACAGAACAGGGCTCTAACACCAGAGCACCATAGGGCCGGCCCATGGCCGAGCAGCTCCCTGCTCCGTTGGCCTCAGTGGCTCACTGCAGCGTGACCCCCAGTCACACGCTAGCACGCGCCCGGCTTGGCCCCAGTCCCGAGGGCGGAAACAGAGGAAAGCAGCAGCTGTGGGATCCGCCCCCGTTTGATCCCCTGTGGGGAGAACATGGACAGCCGCCCCCCCAATAAATTCAACCCAGTTACGGAGGGGGCTGGCAAAGAGCTGGGGGCTATGGGGGGGATGTTAAGGGTCATGCTGGGCTCTGGTTGCCCCCTGGCTGAGCAATGGGATAGGACGGGGACCCAGCGTCCGTCAGCTCCCGTGGGGGGACCCTTAGCCTAAGCTGAGCAGGCAATGCTGCAGCGCAGCACCTCCTCGTGGCCGGGGGACGGGCCCCAGCAGCATGGTGCCCCCTAAGTACAGGCCGGGCGACGGGCCCCAGGGCGCAGTGCCCCCTAGTGACCGGCCGGGCGACGGGGGACAGCACCCCCTAGTGACCAGCTGGGCGATGGGCCCCAGGGCACAGTGCCCCCTAGTGACCGGCCGGGCGACGGGGCACAGCACCCCCTAGTGACCAGCTGGGCAACGGGCCCCAGGGCACAGCGCCCCCTAGGGACCGGCCGGGCGACGGGGCACAGCACCCCCTAGTGACCAGCTGGGCAACGGGCCCCAGGGCACAGCACCCCCTAGGGACCGGCCGGGCGACGGGCCCCAGGGCACAGCGCCCCCTAGGGACCGGCCAGGCGACGGGCCCCAGAGCGCAGCCCCCCCCGTGGACACTTGGACCAAGAGACATGTTCAGGGGCTCGATTTTATTGTCTAAACATTCTGTCCACGTGTGAGAGTTGCTGGGGGGGGGGGGGGGGTGGTGGTGGTGTCATCGCTCCATGGAGGGGGGGGGGGGGGTGGCGCGTCGCTCCGCTATCGCCTCTGGAAACCTACAAAAGAAAGCAAATAAGGGAGTGCAGAAGGACAGCAAGCAGACGAGTGACAGATCCCAGCCCCCCACTCTCCTCCCAGCGCCGCCGTCCTGGCTTCCTGCCCCCCAGCTCTAACCCATTACAGCCCACTCGCCTTCCAGGGCCAGGCCCCTGGGGACCGGACTCCCCGCTGGTTCTAGCAGCTCCTCTGGCTGCTGTTCACCTGTGGAACCCCCCGCCACTGGCTTTGGAGGGACTGCCCTTCCACTCACCCTTCTTCCTTCCCCTCTTCGCACTCATCTTCTTCCTCCTCTTCCGCTGGGGGCTCAGAGCCTGGCAGGGGAACGGAGACAATTAGCTGAGGGAGGCTCAGCCCCAGCTTCCTCCCCTCCCCCCCAGCTCTGCGCTGCCTCACCTCTCCAGTGGGGGGCGCTGCCCCCGTCAGGGCGCTGATGTCACCGAAGTGGGTCAGGGAGTGGAGCTGGGCCCCCAGCGCGGCCGCCCGGCGCCGCCGGGCCTTGTCCTGCCGGCTCACGTTCAGCCTCACCAGCATGGCCTCCTCGTAGCGCCTCCTGCAACAACCGGAACAGGGAGCCTGGGTCCCGCTCAAACCGCCAGCCCCACTCCCCTCTGCCCCCCCCCAAGCCAGGAGAGAACCCAGGAGTCCTGGCTCCCAGCCCCCCCCTCCCCCGCTCTAACCACTAGCCCCCACCACTCCCCTCCAGAGCCAGGACAGAACCCAGGAGTCCTGGCTCCCAGCCCCCCACTCCCCTCCCAGAGCCAGGACAGAACCCAGGAGTCCTGGCTCCCAGCCCCCCTGTGCTCTAACCCCTAGCCCACACTCACCTGTGCTCATCCTCCTGGCTCTGCCTGGTCGCGTGCAGGTAGCGCCCTTCGCGGATTTCCTCCGGCGCCTCCGAGAACTGTTCTTTCAGCTCCCGGATGACGGAGCTGCTCAGCGCTCGCTTCTTCGCCTGCTCCAGGACCTTCTTCTCCCGCTCGGCCGCTGTCTCATCTGAGGAGGGGTGGAAGGGGGGACAGATGGAGATGCGGCCACCTCTGGGTGGGGCGCAGGGGCTGAGTATAGGGGGACCCTCACCCAGCACTGAGATGCAGCCACCTCTGGGTGGGGCGCAGAGGCGCAGTACAGGGGAACCCCTCACCCGGCGCTGAGATGCGGCCATCTCTGGGGTGGGGCGCGGGGGCTGGTTATACAAACCCCGCTCTCTTTCTGGCTAGAACCCAGGTGGCTGGGCTCCCAGCACGTACCATAATGCACCGGGACCAGCCGGGGTGGGACGTATTTCCGGACCCCTCCTTTGGCCAGGGGCTTCTTCCCAGCAGCTTTGCCTTCAGTCCCGTCCGCCTCCTCCTCGTCACTCAGCTGTCCGAGAGAAAACAGCCTGTCAATCAAGGGCTGGCCCCGCCCTCCCCCCCATGGCAGGCCAATCCCAGGGGAATGTGGGGAACCCCATTCCTCCTTCCAGAGTCAAGACAGAGCCCAGGAGTCCTGGCTCCCGGCCCCTCCCCTGCTCTAACCACTAGACCCCACTCCCTTCCCAGAGCTGGGGATGGAAGCCAGGAGTCCTGCCCCTGCCCCTCCCCCTCACCTTGCTCATCATGTTCCCGGGGTCTGGTTTGAATCTCAGCGGATTGTCGTCTCCTGCAACGAGAGCGCCCCGAGGGGGGGGTGGTCAGCAGGGGGCCCGGTCACCCCGCACCCACCCCCCTCGGTGCCCCCAACTCACCCACGGCGCCCGTCACAGCCGCCTTCACCAGCTTGTCAACCTGGTACCGGAGTTTCTGCTCAATGGGGCGCATCTTCTCCAACACCTGGGGGGGGGGGGGGGGGGGGAAGAGAGGAGGAAGAGTGTGGTGGGGGGTCAGACGTGGGGAGACCCTGCCCCCTAAGAACCACCCACCGCACCCAGGAGTTCAGGCTCCCAGTACCCCCTCTGCTCTAACCACTAGTCCCCCTCCCTGAGCCAGGGATAGAACCCAGGAGTCCTGGCTCCCAGACCCCTCTGCTCTAACCACTAGTCCCCCTCTCCTCTCAGCCAGGATAGAACCCCGGAGTCCTGGCTCACAGCCCCACCCCCACCCCTTTACACACTCTAACCACTGGACCCCCACTCCCCTCCCTGAGCCAGGGATAGAACCCAGGAGTCCTGGCTTCCAGCCCCTCCCCTTGCTCTAACCACTGGACCCCAATCCTCTCCTGGAGATACCCTCCAGAGCCAGAACCTGCCCCCCCCCCCCCAAGACCTCTCCCCCGGGCCCCCATCGGCTCCATCGCCCACCCACCGTGCGCAGCTCGGCCAGGCGCGGGACAGCCGGCTGGGCGGCCAGGGACCGGCCCGACGTCTTCTCCAGCAGCAGCTGGGCCAGGTCCTGGAGATAGAACAGCAGCAGCTGGGCCTTCAGTTCCAGGAAACTCAGCCCCTGTGGAAGGGGGAGAGGCATCAAGGGGGGTAGGATGGGGACACCCGGGAGAGGGACAGGGCAACAGGGGCAAGATGGGGGGGGGACACCCAGGGTAGGGGAGAGGCGGGGCAGGATGGGGGGGACACCCGGGAGAAGGACAGGGCAACAGGGGCAAGATGGGGGGGGACACCCAGGGTAGGGGAGAGGCGGGGCAGGATGGGGGACACACCTGGGGGGGTCTGGCGTCAGAGTAGGGGGCGGATCACCATGGGGAGGGAGAAGAGGACGCAGCAGGCCCCCCCGCTCTCACCTTCTCCGTGGGGAAGGCGCCGGCCCGGACCCTCTGCAGCAGCCCCTGGACATGGGCCGTGACCCCGACAACCTGGGGGGGGGGGGGGAGAAAAGGGGTGAATCTGGGCCTTTCCCCTGGGGGGCAGCAACGATCCAGGATCTGGGGGGGGTCGCAGTCTCTCTCACCTGCTCCTGGAGTGATCCCAGCAGGGCCAGCGCGGGGGGCAGGTCGGACACCAGCTGTTCCTGCAGGGTGGGGAGACTTTAAACCGAGCCACCCCCGCCACTCCCCCTCCCACCAGTGCACCCCCAGCCTCCCCGTGTGCCCCACACCCAGATCCCCATCCCCAGCCCCCCTAGACCCCCGCCCCCGTGCGCCCCCTCCAGAGCTCCCCCGTGTACCCCACACCCGGATCCCCCTCCCCCGTGCGCCCCCACCCAGATCCCCTTCCCCAGCCCCCACCGTGTGCCCCACAGACCCCATTCCCAAGCCCCCCCGTGCACCCCACACCCAGATTTCCGTCCCCCTCACCCGCAGCCCGGGCCCCGCCGCCGCCGCCGCCGCCATCCCGGCCTCCCCGCACACTAGGACACGCGGCGCCGGGCGCTCTCGCCACTTCCGCCTCGGTGCCCGCCTCGGCCAATCGGCACCCCGGGTCCCGCCTCCTGACGGCTGCCCGAGCCAATCAGAGCCTCTCTTCCGCCTCGTTAGCGCGGACCCGACCAATCGCAGCTTGGCATCTGATGAGCTTAACCCCGCATCCGGTGGGGAGTGGAATCAACCAATCAGAGCCCCGTGTCCGCCTCAGCGCACAAAATATAAGCCAATCAGCCCCCGGGCTCCTCCCACATGGCTCTAAGGGGCCAATCATAAACTGGGATCGGGGGGGCGGGCTGAGAGTGACTGGCAGGGATTGAGACCAATGGGAGGGAGAGATGCCCTAGCAGTCTAAAGGATGGAGTCTGAGGGGAAAACAGGCAGGGGGAAGGCGGGTCTTGTTTGATTCCCCCCCCACCCCCGCCCCACATGGAAGCTTAGAGTCCTGGCTCTTCCCCCCCCCCCCCCCCGCCCGAGAACCCAGGAGTCCTGGCTCCCAACCCCCCTGTCATGGACTCACAGATCGTGCCCACTCTTGGCCCCATGCGGTCCGTGGGGGGAGCCCCTTCCAGGGCGACAGCCCTTCTCGGGGGTCCACTCTCTCCTGGGGTCAGGCCCCACCACCTCCTGGAGCCGCACCTCTCTGAGCCTTAGCACGTCTGTATCTGCCGTGGCCCCCCTCAGGGAGTCCACTCGCTCTGGACCCCCGGGGCCTCCACCCCCCGAAGGGGACGATGCCCCCGCCCTGTTCTCTAGACCGGAGCGACTCTCAGACAGCGTAACACAGGAGGTTTATTGAGCATTGAACACAGCACAGGAAACTCTCCGGGCCTCAGGCCTGGCCTCCCCAGCCCGGCACATCCCAGTCTCCCTGCATCCAGGTGGGCTCTGCCTGCTCCCCCTCTCCAGCCCAGAGCCCCCCTGCTTCCCAGCTGGGCATCTGATACCCCCGGCCCCAAGCCCGGCCTCTGGCCATTGTCTTCTCTCCAAGGAAACAGGGTCACCTCGGCCTCCTCTCCCCTCTTCTGTCCTCTGGCCCCTCTGGCTGGACCCGGCTGGTCAGGTCACCGGGGTCCTCTCTCCGCAGCCCTTTGTCCTCCCACTGGCCAGACCCAGCTGCAACTCCTGAGCTGGGTCTCTGGGTCGTCAGGTCACCAGTCGCTGGGGTGTCCATCCCCCAGGCCATCAGCTGGGGTCCCAAGTTCCCTGTCTGGTCCTCTGTAACCACAAACTCCCTCTCCCCTCACCTCGTTAAACCAGTAACATCCAGGGAAACTGAGTCCCACCCCCTCTGCATGCAACCCATTGGAAAAACAAGGAAAAAACAAGATAATCCCCCACTTTGTCACCCCCCCCAACCACTAGCCCCCCCCGAAAACCCAGGAGTCCTGGCTCCCAGCCCCCCCACTCTAACCACTAGCCCCCCCTGAAAACCCAGGAGTCCTGGCTCCCCCCGCCAACCACTAGCCCCACAGAGTCTGCCGCTGTGACGAAGTAGGTCTGTTCTTAGTGTTTCCTCTGAATACTGTGTGAGTGCCTCAGTTCCCCCTATGCAGTTCTTAAGTCTCTAGGTGGTGGGATAAGGGGGTGTAATTGTTGCAGAGCAAAGGGCCAGTGTACATAAATGGCCGACACTCTGTCTCCTGGCCACTGATGGTCTGGGCCCTTCCCCCCTGCAAGGTGATAGCTAGAGGTGTTGGAGAACAAAGGAATCAGGTGACCTCCTGGCCCGGGAAAGGGACAAAGCCCAGAGGAGGAGGGGCTGGAGGGTGAGTCAGTTTGGAGCTGGCTGGGGACATGGAGTGAGTGCAGACCTGGGTGTCTGGTTCCCTGCCCCCCGAAATGGACCCGACTGAGGGGTCCTGTTCTCTGTACCTACAAGCTCTGTTCTACGCTGTGTTCCTGTCGTTTAATAAACCTCTGTTTTACGCTGGCTCAGAGTCACGTCTGACTGCGGAGTCGGGGGGCAGGGCCCTCTGGCTCCCCCAGGACCCCGCCCGGGCGGACTCGCTGCGGGAAGCGCACGGTGGGGCAGGGGATGCTGGATGCTCCGGGGTCAGACCCAGGAAGGTGAAGCCGTATGAGCTTCTTGCCCTGGAGACAGTCTGCTCACAGAGAGGAGGCTCCCCCAGAGTCCTGCCTGGCTTAATAGGGAGCAGCTCCAGAGCATCGCCCGGGGACTCCAAGACAACTGGTGGCAGAGGTGGGATGTACTGCACCCCTGTGGACAGCGCTTCCTGGAGTAAGTGACTGGGGAGCAGTAAAACGAACGGGGGATACTGAGGACCAGGTGTGCTGAAGGCTTAGAGAGGGACAGTTTCAGGGGACGGTTAACCCCTGGGAGTGTGTGACCAGTGAGAAGGACTTTTGCAGTGACAGGGTTCCCCTGGGGATTGCAGCGAGCGGTCCCAGGGGTGGAGGAGTCTGCAGCTCGACCCTGGCAAAGAGGTGGTGACCTGGAGAAGGGCTGACACACTAGGGGTTCTTCCTGGAAACCGTGGGGGAGCTGAGAGCACACAGGCTTGTGAGTCCACAGCAACTTTGGTACAGTGAAGTGATGGCCTATCACCATCTCCTCAAGAAGGACATTGTAATCCTGTGTAAAAAGAGAGGGTTATGCATTGGGAAGTTCACCAAGGCCCAGTTAATCGTGCAACTGGAGGACGAGGACCGCTCTAAGGAGCAGATTCCTGACCCAGATGGGGCTACAAGAGGATCTGGAAGCAGCAGGAGCAGTAGCCAGGCATCCCCAAGACTCCTGTCCCCGACCAGACAGGGGTCTTCACGATCGGGTTCCTCATCGGGGGATCGGAGATGGATGGGATTAGAGCTGAGTCCGAGAGAGTGAGAGGACCGTGAGAGAGAGCAAGAGCCCGAGAAAGCTGCAGGAGAAGCAGCAGCAGCATGGACTGGCAATGGTGGAGCGGAGAGGCATAGGGGGCTTCCCAGGGATGAGTGGGGATAGACCCTGGGGTGCCAGCTCTGCAGGGAACCTCGATACTAAATTGCTGCCCCTGGTTAAGGAGGGAGGAGATGTGGATGCCCACTGCACGGCCTTCATGCAGGCGGGTGATTTGAACCAGGGGGACCCTGCGGAAAAGCCTCTGTATCTAGCTCCCTTGCTGGGTCCCAAGGCCATAGATGCTGTCAGCCAGATGGGTGGGGTGGTGGACAGGCTCCCACTCCTGGCCCCGGCTTATATGTCTGCGTGGAGTCTCCTGGGCTCAGGCCCCTCGGACCCCCAGTGGGAGCGGAAGGTGGGGGTCAATGGGGAGACGTTCCTGGGGTGGCGAGACCCTGGGACAGAGAGAACTGTTGTCGGGCCCCAGGTGGTGCAGCCGCAGATGCTGAGGGGCTGGGTGACCTGGGTGAAGGTCCTCGGGATGAAGCCCCTCACCCTGCCTATGGCCCGGATCCCTGTGCAGACCCAGGAGGGGTCAGGCTGGCTGGTCGTTGGGGTTCTCCAGGATATCGGCTGTGAGGTCCTGGTGGGGGGTGACTGTGTCTCTTTGGGACAGGATCCAGGCCCTGCTCCTCTGACGGCCGAGGGTTTGAATTTGAATCCAGGGAACCAATCGGCTGAGACTAAGCGGTCAGTGAAAATGCAAATGACCTGGCTGGCAGGAGGGAGGGGCTGCTGGGCTCAGGATACCTGCCTGTCTGTCACCAGACCCCTGGGGCTGAGTGGGAGGGAGAGATACTCCCTGCCCCCCTGCACACAGGAGAGGGGGCTCACGCTGGCTCTGATGCTGTGACCAGAGCATAGAGCTCGCTGTCTGCCCCCACTGGGACAGCCTGGGCAGCGCTGAGCACAGTGGGAGCTGGGACCCCAGCTGAGTGGGGGGACACCCAGGCAGGGCAGGTCGGCTGCCAACCAGGTTTGCCTGGTCCAGACGTGCTGCTGGGAAGTGATTCCATGGCAGGGAGGGGGCTCTGGATATAGTGGGGGCCCCCCAGCAAGGCGATCCGGTTGGGGAAGAAATGCATCCTGGTGGTGATGGATTTCGCCAACCCCTACCCAGGGGTGGGGATCTGCCCTCCGCAAGGCAGACGTGCTGCTGACCATCTTCAGCAAAGTGGGGGTCCCCATCAAGGTCCTTACAGACCAGGGGTCAAATTTCATGTCAGCCTGGCTCCGAGGCTTGTGGGAGAAATGTGGGGTCTGGCCCTGGACCTCTGCATATCACCCTCAGTCCAACGGGCTGGTGAAGAGGATCAGAGATTGGCCCGTTCTCCAGACCAAGAAACAGGTCCAGGCCTTTATCAGGATGGCGGGGTACTATTGGGGGTTTGTACCCCACTTCAGCTCCTTAGCTACTCCCATCACCAAGCTATGTAAGAAGGGGAAGCCAGACGAGGTGGTCTGGACCGAGCAGTGCCAGAGGGTTCTCTGTGCGCTGAAGGAGGCTCTAATCCAGGGCCTGGTAAATCTGGTAAACCCGGACAGTGCCAAGCCCTTTGCAGTGTTCACCGACGCCTCAGACGCAGGGCTGGGCGCTGTGCTGATGCAGGCCGATGCTAAGGGGGGAGACACCCCATTGGGTGCCCAAGCAAGAAGCTGCTGCCCTGGGAGCAGAACTACATGGCCATGAAGAAGTAATGCCTGGCCATGGGGCAGGCCCTTAAAAAGCTGCAGCCGTATGTATTTGGGTGGCGCTTTGCTGTGTATACTGACCCCTCTGCCCTGACGTGGCTGCATGCAATGAAAGGGGCTGATGCTGAGCAGCGGGTGACAGAGAGACCTGGTCAGAGGGTGGCCAAGGTCAAGATGGGGGCTCTTAACCAAGAGAGCCCGAATCACACCCCTCCAAACTGGAGCCCTGGGAGAAGACCCGATCTCAGTTTGAACCACAGGGGTATTGGGGTGGAAAAAGGGCACGGGCATCAAGCACACCCAGCCCAAGGAAGGGCGTAAAACTGGAACGGCCTGGTGTAACTCCCACCAAGGAACGGGAGAGATGCTGGGGCATCCATGGGAATGTTGGTGGGTTCAAACTTCCCCAGGTCACCGGTTAAAGTGACCTCACTCAGTTTGGTCTCGAAGGGGGGAGAGATGTGACGAAGTGGGAATGTTCTTAATGTTTTCTCTGAATACTGTGTGGGTGCCTCAGTTCCCCTGTAATGGTCCGGTGTGGGGGTCGTTGGGAGCCAGGCCGCCTCACTACGCGGCCCGGATCAGTCTTCGGGTTCCGAAGGTCTTGGGGTTCCGTCCCTCAGGCAGGGATAAACAAAAGGCACACAGCCTCTGCAAGGGGCTCCAGCCCTCCGTCAGGGCTGGGCCGTAAATCAGTTCTAAGCTCCGGTTCTTGCAGCCGGAGCTGAGCAATTACAAAGTCAAATAAGCCCAAACGCTAGCTCAGGGCGGGGCAACGCCCAAGGGTCCGGGGGGGGGCTCAGAACCTTCCTGCAGGCTGAGCCCCAAGAAAGCCAGTAGCTAAGGCCCGGCCCTCAATCAGGGCGGGCAGTGACCCAGCAGTCCTGAGTTCAGCTCCTCTCAACAGGAGCTGGACCCACAGGGCACCTGTACGTCCCGGCCCGCAGTCAGGGCGGGGCAATAAACAAGGGTTCAGGGGCTCAGGTCCTTGTAGCAGGAGCTGAGCACTAGCAAAGTCAGGAAGCCCAGGCCCTTAGTCAGGGCGGGGCAACAAACAATAGTTCAAGGGGCTCAGGTCCTTGTAGCAGGAGCTGAGCACTAGCAAAGTCAGGAAGCCCAGGCCCTTAGTCAGGGCGGGGCAACAAACAATAGTTCAAGGGGCTCAGGTCCTTGCAGCAGGAGCTGAGCACTAGCAATGATAACAGTGCGGGGTACGATGCCGGAGCGCTGGTGGGAGAGGGAGGCTGCCACCCGTGAGTGGGGTGGCAGGGGGGACACAGGCCCACCCACTCCACTGTGTCCCAGCCCGGGGCCCTAAGAGCGGCAGTTAGTCTGCTGCTGTGTCGGTGGGGTCCTGACCGCAACACACCGACATGGGCTCTTCCTCTGCTGAGGCCCTACTGGGGTCAGCTACCCCCGGGCTACTTTCCATCTCCCCCTCCATGGGTACCTGCTCATCGCTGGGCTCGGCAGCGGGGTCCCACACCATGGGCTCCTCGGCTTGCTGAGGGCTTGTCACGGAGTATGGGGGGACTCAGAGCCCTGCACCCCCGGCTCCTGCGATTCACCATGACTCTCAGCCAGCCAGTAAAGCAGAAGGTTTATTTAGACGACGGGAATACAGTCCGAGACAGGTCTTGCAGGCACAGACAACAGGATCCCCCTCAGTTAGGTCCATCTTGGGGTCCTCGGGCACCCCAGCCCCCCTCCAGAGGTCAGAGCTCTCCCTGCCTGCCAGCCACCTCACCAACCAGCTTCCCAGACTCTGCCTTCAGCGACCCCTCCCACAGCCTTTGTTCAGTTTCCCGGGCAAAGGTGTCACCTGGCCCCAGCCCCCTCCTGGGTTCTCATGTTACATGCTCAGGTATTCTCCGTAGGTCAGTCTCCCATCCCCCAATGCAGACTATCCCAGCCACACTCCCCTGTCAGCATTCACAGACCACATTAAGAACAGTCCCAGTTCGTCACATCTCCCCCCTTCGAGACCGAACTGAGCGGGGTCACTTTAGCCAGTGACCCGGGGAAGTTCGAACCTACCCCCGTTCCCATGGATGCCCCAGCATCCCTCCCATTCCTTGGTGAGAATTACACCAGGCCCCTCCAGTTTCACGCCCCCCCTTAGGTCGGGGGTGCTCGCTGGCACTCGTAGTTCGCATGTGGGAAGGGTTATGCGGCCTGTGCCCTTTTCCCACCCCAATACCCCTGGGGTTCCAACTGGGCTGGGGTCTTCTCCCAGCGCTCCAGTCTGGAGGTCGGTGGTTCGGGCTCTCTTGGTTCAGAGCCCCCTTTTAACCTTGGCCACCCTCCGGAAAGGCTCCTCTACGCTGGGCAAGGGTCCTAAAGCCGTTTTCCCTTGTCCCGGGCCTTCCTCCCCCTCTGACAGGGGTCACAGGATCGGCAGTACTGTCGGACAGTAACAAAGACCCCAGGCCAGTAAAAGCTCCGTAGCAGCCCCTGCTGGGTACGCCAGGTTCCCTGGTGCCCTGAGAGGGGGGTGTCATGGGCCCGGTACAGCAGCTGGCGGCGATACTTCTGGGGTACCACCAGCTGCCTCCTGATCCCCCCGACTCCATTTTCCCTGGGGGAGCCCATTCTCGGTACAGGAACCCCTTCTCCCACAGGAACCTTTCCCAGCCACCTCTCCCCATGGTCTGTACCGCACCGAGGTCGGCCAGGTCCCTTATCTTCCGCAAGGAGGGATCTTTCTGCACCTCGGCCTGGAACTCAGCAGCTGGGACAGGGATGGTCACCTGCTCTCTCTCGCCGGCTGGGTCTGAAGCCGCAGCCTCCCTGAGCCGTGTCCCTGGGCGTTCCCTCCCCACCAGGTTAGGGTCCTGCGCCTCGGGCAAGGCACCCTCCCCAAGGTCAGGGCGCAGTGCTCCTCGCCGGCTCTGACTGTGGGTCACAGCCAGTGCATTCTGGGGGTTGCTGGGCCAGTCCTCCAGGTCCCCCCCCATCAACACCTCAGTGGGCAAATACGGGTGTACCCCCACATCCTTGGGGCCCTCCTTGGCCCCCCACTTCAGGTGTACCCTCGCCACGGGCACTTTGACTGGTGTCCCGCCCACCCCCATCAGAGTCAGGTAGGTGTTGGGCACCACCTGGTCTGGGGGCACCACCTCGGGCTGGGCCAGCGTCACCTCTGCGCCCGTATCCCAGTATCCATTGACCTTCCTCCCATCCACCTCCAGGGGAACAAGGTACTCTCTCCGGAGGGACAGCCCCGCACCCACTGTATAAACCAAAAACCCTGAGTCTGGAGCATCCAGCCCCCCAGAGGAGCTGGCCTGGAGCTCTCCTCCCTCCTTAGCAGGTGGTACTCTGCCAGCCCCCCTTCCCTGGGAGTGCTGCCTCTCGCCCGGCTGGGTCTCTACCCAGTCAACCCTCTGTGGGTTTGGTCTGCTCAGTCTGTCCCTGAGCCTGGGGCACTGGGCCCGTATGTGGCCTCTTTGGCCACAGTGATAGCAGCCCATGTCCCACGGGTCCCCTCATGTGGGTCGGTTGGCCCTGACGCCGGATGTTCCCCTTTGATGGGGGTTTTCCGTATTTTCCCGCTGGGGGGTCCCATGGTGACTCTCTCTTTGCGTTGTGGTGGGACTGTTCCTTTGGGACTCCTCCCTGTTATCCCCTGACCGGCTCTTTACAAACTCATCAGCCAGCCGGCCTGCGTGTCGCGGGTTCTCTGGCTTTTTGTCCACCAACCACAGCCTCAGGTCGGATGGGCACCGCTCATACAGTTGCTCCAGTACCAGCAGTTTAACCAGGTCCTCCTTCGTCTGGGCCCCATCTGCCCACTTGCTGGCGTATCCCTCCATGCGGACGGCTAGTTGCAGATATGAGATCTCAGGGGTTTTATCCTGACTCCGGAACCTTTCCCGGTACATCTCAGAAGTCAGCCCAAACTCACGTAGCAGGGCCTTTTTGAATAGTTCGTAGTCCCCTTTCTCCGCCTCTTCCAGTTGGTGGTACAATGCCACGGCTTTGGGGTCCAGTAAGGGGGTGAGAACCCGGAGTCTGTCCGTAGAATCAACCTGGTGCAGCTCGCAGGCCGTCTCAAAGGCATCCAGGAAGTCATCCATGTCCTCCCCCTCCTTACGTGGGGCCAGGATGCACTTATCAAAGTTCCGTGCAGTCCTGGGTCCCCCCTCACTCACCGCAGCCGGGGTCTCGCGACCCTTCAGCCTCGCCAGCTCCAGTTCATGATGCCTCTGTCTCTCTTCATGCTGCCTCTGTCTCTCATTCTCCTCCCGTTCATGCTGTCTCTGTTGTTCACGATCCTCCAGCTCTCTCAGTTTTAGCTCTATCTCCCATTCCAGCCCATTCCGCTCCACGGATGGCGCGCGTGGCCGGGAGGATCCCCTGAGGATCCCCTGCTGGCCGGGGGGGTCACTGCGCCCTCGGTATTTGCTGGGCTCCTCCCCACCCTTCCCCTAGGCATAGGAAGGAGGGGTCTCGGGAAGCCCTCAGCAGCCGGCTGACCACTCCCATCTGGGACAGACACTGGGGCCTGCGCTGCATCTGCCAGGCTGCTTCCCTCAGAGACAGGGATCAGTTCATTCGAGCGATCTCCCTTCTCCAGCTGGGCAATGAGCTGTTCTTTGGTGAGCTTCCCAATGCGCACCCCCCTCTGCTTGCACAGCTCCACCAGGTCGCTCTTAAGCCGCTTGGCATACATCTTCCTGCTGGCCACTCACAGGCCTGTGTGCTCACCGCTCCCCACAGTCTCCAGGGAGACCCCTAGTGTGCCAGCCCTTCTCGAGGTCACCACCTCTCTGCCAGGGTCGAGCTGCAGACTCCTCTGCCCCTGGGACCACTCGCTGCGATCCCCCGGGGGACCCTGTTACTGCAAAAGTCCTTCTCGCTGGTCACACACTCCCAGGGGTGATAACCGTCTCTCTCTGACTCTTCAGCACGCCTGGTCCCCGTCAATCCCCCTTCGTTTTACTTCTCCCCAGTCACTTACTGCAGGAAGCGCCATCCATGGGGTGCAGTAGATCCCACCGCTGCCACCAGTTGTCACGGAGTATGGGGGGGACTCAGGGCCCTGCACCCCCGGCTTCCTGCGATTCACCATGACTCTCAGCCAGCCAGTAAAGCAGAAGGTTTATTTAGACGACGGGAATACAGTCCGAGACAGGTCTTGCAGGCACAGACAACAGGATACCCCTCAGTTAGGTCCATCTTGGGGTCCTCGGGCACCCCAGCCCCCCCCCCTCCGGAGGTCAGAGCCCTCCCTGCCTCCCAGCCACCTCACCAACCAGCTTCCCAGACTCTGCCTTCAGCGACCCCTCCCACAGCCTTTGTTCAGTTTCCCGGGCAAAGGTGTCACCTGGCCCCAGCCCCCTCCTGGGTTCTCATGTTACATGCTCAGGTATTCTCCGTAGGTCAGTTTCCCATCCCCCAATGCAGACTATCCCAGCCACACTCCCCTGTCAGCATTCACAGACCACTTTAAGAACAGTCCCAATTCGTCACAGGGCTGTCTAGGTCAGGCCGCTCCTCCGGTCTCGGGCCTGGGGGACGCTCGGGACGCTCCTCGGGGTATCGCGCTCAGGGCAGGCTTGGCCAGTCCACCTCGGGGTACCTGGCTCGAGGGAGGCTCAGGCGGTCCACGTCAGGATACCTGGCTCGGGGAAGGCTCGGTCTGTCGGCGTCAGGGTACCTGGCTCGAGGGAGGCTCGGTCCGTCGGCGTCAGGGTACCTGGCTCGAGGGAGGCTTGGTCCGTCGGCGTCAGGGTACCTGGCTCGGGGCAGGCTCGGTCTAGCAGGAGCCCGAGCAGGAGCGTCTGTCCTCTCCGGCCGCTGGGCTCCATCTGAGTGCTGGGGCCTGGCTTTTATACTTCCTGTCCCGCCCCTTGACTTCCGGGGGGCGGGAACAGGTGGCGGTGGCTCCGCCCACTTGAGTGGCTGTTCTGGTTCCTCTCTCTCAGGGGTCGTCGGGAGCCAGGCCGCCTCACTACATCCCCCTATGCAGTTCTTAAGTCTCTAGGTGGTGGGATAAGGGGGTGTAATTGTTGCAGAGCAAAGGGCCAGTGTACATAAATGGCCGACACTCTGTCTCCTGGCAACTGATGGTCTGGGCCCTTCCCCCCTGCAAGGTGATAGCTAGAGGTGTTGGAGAACAAAGGAATCAGGTGACCTCCTGGTCCGGGAAAGGGACAAAGCCCAGAGGAGGAGGGGCTGGAGGGTGAGTCAGTTTGGAGATGGCTGGGGACGTGGAGTGAGTGCAGACGTGGGTGTCTGGTTCCCTGCCCCCCGAAATGGACCCGACTGAGGGGTCCTGTTCTCTGTACCTACAAGCTCTGTTTTAGACTGTGTCCCTGTCATCTAATAAACCTCTGTTTTACTGGCTGGCTGAGAGTCACGTCTGACTGCGGAGTCGGGGTGCAGGACCCTCTGGCTTCCCCTGGGCGGACTCACCGCGGGAAGCGCACGGTGGGGCAAGGGAGGCTGGATGCTCCGGGGTCAGACCCAGGAAGGTGGAAGCCGTGTGAGCTTCTTGCCCTGGAGACAGTCTGCTCCATGGGAGAGGAGGCTCCCCCAGAGTCCTGCCTGGCTTCGTGGAGAGCAGCTCCAGAGCATCACCCGGGGACTCCGGGACAGCCCCGTTGATGGAAATGGCCTTGCTGGCCGAGCGCGCGTGGAAGTTGTTGGCAGCCGCTCGTCCACTTTAAGCTCCCTCCCTTCCAGCCTTCGCGGATCCCACGAGTCCCGCAGCGATGGGGTCAGGTGGAAGTGACCCACGATGGACGCTGCTGGGAGTCGTCATCATGGCGTGCAGGCGGGTTGAGGCTTCGGCCACTTGTGGGTTGACTTGGCGGGGATGGGGGGTGGGGCTGTAGCTTGGCCACTTCTTCGCCGCCCCGGCTGCTCTATTCAGCGAGCGCCCAGCCCGCCTCCAGCTGACGGGGGTGCTCGAAAACACACGCGAAAAATTGTTCCTCCCGGACAACCTTGGCCAGCTGCCGTCAACACATAAGCCTTGAAAAGCTTCCGTGTTACGACATGGGATGTCCGAATGCTTCTTCATCGTCCAAATCCAACTGACCCCTGCGCTCTGGCTGCTCGGATACTCAGCCCCGGCGCCATTGCAGCGCTGAACGAGATGTGATGAGATGTTTCTTGTGGAAGGGACGGCCACGAAACCCACCGGGTGACTTGGGCATCGGTGTCACAATAAGAAAGAATCTCATTTGGAGAGCCTGCCCATTGGGATAAATCGTAGACTCGTAGGACTGGAAGGGACCTCAAGCGATCGTCTAGTCTAGTCGTCTGTCCTCATAGCAGGACTCTCAACCTTTCCAGACGACTGTCCCCCTTTCGGGAGTCTGATTTGTCTTGCGTACCCCAAGTTTCACCTCACTTAAAAACGACTTGCTTACAAAATCAGGCGTAAAAATTCAGAATTGTCCCAGCGCACTGGTACTGACAAATTGCCGACTTTCTCATCGTTACCATCTAGTTATAAAATAAATCGATGGGAATATAAATATGGTACTTCCATTTCCGTGTGATACATGACCCCGTTTTCCACTTGTGAGCCTTGGCATTCTGGGAGGCGGTGAAACGACAGCAACAATGACGTTTTCTCCACATTGAGTCTATTCCGACTCTGAAGGCCGGAGTTGGGGGCGTGGCAAGCGGGGTGAAGCTAAGTTGCTCGGGCTTCGACTTTCTGCGCTGGGCCCCAGTGAGTCTAACGCCAGCCCATAAAAATAAACTCGCAACTCGCTTTGGGGTTGCGACTCACAGTTTGAGAACCACTGATGTCGTAGATAGAGCAGCATAAACAAGTCAGTGTCTGTGTGAAATCTTCGTGTGTCCTGACTTCGCTCCTGCTTTTCATGTAGCCGGTTGTACAACTAGGCAAATCTCTAGATGAGTTGATGTCCCCCCTGGAAGACCTGTGCGTACCCCCTGGGGTACATGTATCCGTGGTTGAGAACCCCTAGAATAAATGACAGATCAAGGAAATGCCGACTGAACAGTGCCTGTGCCCTCACAATGACTAACCCTAATGAGGGGAAGGAGCCATTTTGCTCCTAACTAAATGATCTCATTTCATTGACTCCCCAGGAAAATGAGTGGATTCGCCTCGGTGACTTTAACCATTCTCCATGGCATGGCCTCTGTGGCAAACATGGCAAGATGAACAGTAACGGCGTACTTCTGCTGGTGGCGTGCGTCGGGCACCAGTTACTTATCACAAACGCTGGCTTTCGGCTCCCCGAGAAATACAATCTGACCTGAACATGCCCTCCCTTGCATTGTTGGCATCCAATTGACTACAGGTTGGTTTGACAGCGGGACCTATGGGCTGGGAGGGTCAAGCTGACCTGCAGTGAGAACCAACCTCAGGGCAGACTCTCAGGAAGCGGGGCACAAGCCCCCAGTTGGCTGTGAGAGCTAAAGAGCAGAACCCCGTTTATCCCATCTAATTGGGACCCGGCTAGATTGGATAGTCAAAAGGGCCGTTAAGCCGGAGAATGGGAAAGTGCAGTGCTGCAGCGCCATCTAGTGGCCGCAGGAGAGATCGTCTGCTTCTGGGCCTGGGGTCCAGGTTGTTTGTTTAATGCAGAGAACCAGATAATGGGGGGTCGGATAAATGGGGTTCTACTGTACTTAGATGTCACCAACCACGTATCAAGTGTATAACAGGCTAACCATGGAGTCACAGTCAGTCCCCTTGGGCACTTTCTTGTCAAGCTTGTCAAGATCGATGGTCCCGTATACCAAAAATCACAACAATATTCAGTCCACACAAGAAATCCACTTCCTGGACACTACAGTGCAAATAAGTGATGGTCACATAAACACCACCCTATACCGGAAACCTACTGACCGCTATACTTACCTACATGCCTCCAGCTTCCATCCAGACCACATCACACGATCCATTGTCTACAGCCAAGCCCTTTGCTCCAATCCCTCAGACAAACACCTACAGGATCTCTATCAAGCGTTCTTAAAACTACAATACCCACCTGGGGAAGTGAAGAAACAGATTGACAGAGCCAGAAGGGTACCCAGAAGTCACTACTACAGGACAGGCCCAACAAAGAAAGTAACAGAATGCCACTAGCCGTCACCTACATCCCGCAACTAAAACCTCTCCAGCACATCATCAAGGCTCTACAACCTATCCTGAAGGACGATCCATCACTCTCACAGATCTTGGGAGACAGGCCAGTCCTCACTTACAGACAGCCCCCAAACCTGAAGCAAATACTCACCAGCAACTACACACCACACAACAGAAACACTAACCCAGGAACCAATCCCTGCAACAAACCCCGGTGCCAACTCTGTCCGCATATCTATTCAAGGGACACCATCATAGTACCCAACCACATCAGCCACACCATCAGGGTTCGTTCATCTGCACATCTACCAATATGATGTATGCCATCATGTGCCAGCAATGCCCCTCTGCCATGTACATTGGCCAAACCGGACAGTCTCTACGCAAAAGAATAAATGGACACAAATCAGACATCAAGAATTGTAACATTCAAAAACCAGTAGGAGAGCACTTCAATCTCCCTGGACACTCAATAATAGACTTAAAAGTGGCCATTCTTCAACAACAAAAACAGACTTCAACGAGAAACTTCCAGAACTGGAATTAATTTGCAAACTTGACACCATCAAATTAAGCCTGAATAAAGACTGGGAGTGGCTGGGTCACTACAAAAAGTAATTTTCCCTCTGTTGCTACTCACATCTTCTTGTCAACTGCTGGGAATGGGCCACATCCACCCTGATTGAATTGGCCTCGTTAGCACTGACCCCCCACTTGGTAAGGCAACTCCCATCTTTTCATGTGCTGTATATTTATACCTGCCTGCTGTATTTTCCACTCCATGCATCTGATGAAGTGGGTTCTAGCCCACGAAAGTTTATGTCCAGATAAATGTGTTAGTCTCTAAGGTGCCACAAGGACTCCGTTGTTTTTGCTGATACAGACTAACACGGCTACCCCTCTGAAACAATAGTCAAGTTACTCCCAGTCCCAAAGGACCCGTCACTGACCCCAGGTCAATTGCCCCTTCGATCTCACACCAAAGACAAGGCTTGTAGCCAATCCTATAATAAACTGATGAAAGCTTTATTACCTAGCAACGGGAAATCAGAGAGTTATTGACAAGGTTAAAGCAGGTAAACACACATACAAATGAGTTACAGGCTTAAGTTTCAAAAGGTGAATAGAAGCTTCTATAATAAGGTCTGGTCTAGGCTACAGACTAGGTCGACGCAAGGCAATTTACGGCAACTTGCCTATGGACGTGTCTACACTAAAATTGTGCTCCCACAAAATTGGCTGTTACTGGCTTTCAGAAGTCGTCCCGCAGCGCCCCGCACTGACAGTACAATCGGGATAAGTGCTGTGAGGACGCACACCACCGACACAAGGAGCAAAGTGTAGACGCCACAAGTGATGTCATTACTGCGGCAGCTGTATGCCAACGTAAGTTAGGTCATCTTCATTTTGTAGCATAGACCTGCCCTAAGCAAATATGTCTTTTAGGGCTAATCCAGGGATCTTCTTCTTATGCTTATTAATCCTCTCCCCTCAGACTCAAAGCAGCTCCTCCTTGTTAGGGCTTTTTATTCCTTTCCCGCTTCTGGTTCGAGTTGCAGATTTAGCTGTTGGGAGGAAGTCAGTTGCACGGCTCCTCTTCATAGGGTGAGGGGAGCAATCCACAAAATCGTTGGTCTTCTGATGTTCCACTGTGGTTCATCTGGGGTTGACGGGCCGTTTTCCGTTGGGCAAGACATATCTCCTCCTGCTGGCAGCTAGTATTTCACGCTTGCTAATGCTTCTCTCCTGTCGGCTGATGTCCAAAGTTTCAATGCAAACCCATCAGTATTACCTTATAGCATGGGCTACAGCAGTTGTTCTCAAACTTGGGCCGCCGCTTGTTCAGGGAAAGCCCCTGGCGGACCGGGCCGGTTTGTTTACCTGCTGCGTCCACAGGTTCGGCCGATCGTGGCTCCCACTGGCTGTGGTTTGCAGCTCCAGGCCAATGGGGGCTGCAGGAAGGGCGGCCAGCACGTCCCTCGGCCCGCACTGCTTTGTGCAGCCCCCATTGGCCTGGAGCGGCGAACCGCGGCCAGTGGGAGCCGTGATTGGCCGAACCTGCGGACGCGACAGGTAAAGAAACCGGCCCGGCCCGCCAGGGGCTTTCCCTGAACAAGCGGCGGCCCAAGTTTGAGAACCACTGGGCTACAGGGCTATAAGTGAGATTAGTGCAGGCGGCAACTCACGAGCATTTCATGAAGTCTAAACACTCAATGCAGTTTTAGAACTCTGACACCTATTTTAACAACTCTACCATACAGGTTGAGCCAGACTGGTTCCAGCTACTTGTCAGCGTTCAGCTGAGACCGGTTTTGGCATGAGCAGGCACCCGGTTTGCCAGCATCATTGTGAGTATAACCCAAGTATTATACGGAGCTGATTGGTGGACTGCCCACCATCTTGTTGAGTTGGAGTTTTCCCTTTTTATTTGGCCAAAAATGCACAAAACCCAGTCCGCCAAGCGTCTAACTGTTGCCTGGTTGTAAGAGCTGTTGACTGCCAAACAATTTTCAGCTACGATTTTGGAAACTCTTCCAACGATCAGTGATGAGGCATCTGCCAAATGCGTGCTATAATCTAAAATACTGTTGTGGACTGCGCCGGATGTAAGAAACACCATCACGCAAACTGGTTTGCTGATCACGATCCTGAAATATCGAATCTTCTTGATGCCAAACAGCAAGGATGTGATGTGCTCTTAGCTGACCCGTTCTCTGAGTCGAAAAAGGCCAGATAGATAGTAGCTTGTGGCACTCTTCAGCGCAAACTCCACCAAATGCAAAATATGTGGCTTGACCGCAGAGTGGATGAACGCCAGGTCCTTGTGGGAAAAAGTGACTCCAGAAGCTTCTATGATGCGGTACAGCCCTACCCGATTTGCCTTGATGCCGCTAACAAGTGCTGATGGCAAACTTTTTATCAAGGATCGCACTGCCGTCCACCAACGGCGGCGTGAACACTTTTGGGAATTACTTAATTGTCTCTCTACTGTCTCTGAGTCAGTGAATAATGCCCACAAATAGCCTGCATCTTACACACTTGCAGATCCACCCACGTGAGCTGCGGTGTTGAAGGCCATCCAGGCAATGAAAAACAACAAATCTCCTGGTCACGATGCTATTTCAGCTGAAGTTTTGAAACACAGAGGAAACCTTCTCTTTGACGGGCTTTGTGCATTCTTCTCACGTGTCTCTGGCTTCAAGAAGTCACTCCACAATCATGGAAAGAGGCCAAAATTATCACGATCTATAACCACAAAAGCTCAAATAGCAACTGTGGTAACTGCTGCGGCATCTGCTTCCTCTTCACGGCCGGTAAGATTCTTGCTTGGATCCAGCTTCTGAGCCAAATTATCGACAAAGTCACAGTGCAGCTTTTGTGCTCCCCGGAGCACTGTTGACGTGATTTGCATCCTTCAACAAATACAGGAAAAATATCGCGAACAGCATCAACCTTTGTACATCATCGTTCCTGGTCTAAGCTTTCGACATGGTCAACCCCCACTGCCGTCTGGAAAGTCCTTGCTAAATCTGGACATCCAGACAAATGTATTAACAACAGTCGGCAATGCCACAAAGGCTTGGTTGGAAGAGTTTGTGTGCATGGTGATCTAACAGACCTGTTTCCAATCACGAATGGGGTGAAGCAAGGATGTGTCCTTGCTCCTAGTCTTCTTGGTCTACAATGCTAGAGCAAGCCCTCCATGGCCCTTCAAATGGCATCTGTGACGTTGCGCAGTCTATATGGTTTTATGAAAATATGCTAATGAGTGTGACTATAATGTAACTGGGATATGCTTCATGCAAAAGGTCTCTTGTGAGGTATCATTACAAAGCTTATAATCTACTGAGTGTGATCATCCGATTTGTAGAAATGTACCACTCTTGTATCTGAAACTAGAAATATGAAGTATAACTCTGAGGGCCTATTGTAATTATGCAAAGTGTGGGCCATTAATGGTGGTTTGGAATCTTGATGACTACCATCAACTAGAACAATTGACTGTAGATGGCTCTGTTTACTTGTGAGTCTTCCTATATACCTGTGTGCTGGCAAGTGGGTAACGAAGTCTTACAGTGACATGTGATCATGTCACCTGAACTGGAATCCATCTTTAACCTGGTGCTTTTCATTGAGAAGGACGGGTGGGAACCCAGAGAGGGACAAAGGATTCCCGCCTTGTACAAAGCTATATAAGGGGGTGGAACAGAACAAAGGGGGCTGCAATCATGAGAAATCCCCTAGCTACCACCAGAGCTGGAACAAGGGCTGTACCAGGGGAAAGGACTGGGCCCAGACTAGGAAGGTGTCCAGTCTGTGTAAGAAGCTTATTGGAACGTCTCTGAGGGTGAGATTTTATCTGTAATCAGTTATTTTTACTGTATTAGGCTTAGACTTGCGTGTTTTGTTTTATTTTGCTTCGTAATTCACTTTGTTCTGTCTGTTACTACTTGGAACCACTTAAATCCTACTTTGTATACTTAATAAAATCACTTTTTACTTATTAATGAACCCAGAGTAAGTATTAATACCAGGGGTGGGGGGGCAAACAGCTGTGCATCTCTCTCTATCAGTGTTACAGAGGGTGAACAATGTAAGCTTTATACAGGGTAAAATGAATTTATTTGGGGTTTGGACCCCATTGGGAGTTGGGTATCTGAGTGCTGGAGACAGGAGCACTTCTTAAGCTGTTGTCAGTTAAGCCTGCAGCTTTTGGGGGACGTGATTCAGACCTGGGTCTGGGTTTGTAGCAGGCTAGCGTGTCTGGCACAACCAGGCAGGGCACTGAAGTCCCAAGCTGCCAGGGAAACAGGCTCAGAGGTAGTCTCAGCACATCAGGTGGCAGTTCCCAAAGGGGAGTTCTGTGATCCAACCCGTCACAGCATCTCTATAGTGGCAAGCTTTTGATTCTCTCTCGTCTACATGCAACTATCAAGGAGATCGAAGCATTGATCCAGGAACTGCTCTACACCAATGATGTCCCCAGCCTCTGTTTGCCAGACGCTGGGAATGGGCGACGGAATGAATCACTGGATGATTCCCTGTTCTGTTCATTCCCTCTGAAGCACCTGGCATTGGCCACTGTCGGCAGACAGGACACTGGGCTAGATGGTCCTTCAGTCTGACCCAGTGTTGCCGTTCTTGGGTGCTTATGACTGTCCCTTGGTAGCACAATCTGAAGGAGCCGGACAAAATCTTATAACCCGCTTGGCTGGGGCAGCTGGTAAGGTTGGCCTTGCCATCAGCCGAACGAGACTATGAACAGCCAGTCGCTCAACAGCTTTCTCCTGATCCATCAGTCCGCAGGGAGGATACCCCACTCCGAGCTGCCAGGGAGTTCACTGACTCGGCGCCAGGTTAAATAAGGCAGCAACAATCAATTGTGAAGTGGATGCGCGAAATAAGAACGCACGTGGTCGCCTTTTCAGCGACTCTGGGTGCAGCACACAATGTGTCGGTGGACAAAACACAAAGTCTATAATGCCCTTGTGGTCACAACATTGCTCTACGGGCAGGAAACCGGGACTTTACAAAGCTTGTCCGTTTCCAGCTGTTTCCGACGACTGCTGGGCCTCAAAGGAAGGACTGGGGGCCAGTGCACAAGTCTTGGTTTGGTTGGTATCAAGGCTCACTTGATTTGCACCCAACCGAGACGAACCGGCTGGAGACCTGTCTAGCAAAGCAAATTCTATCTCTCAGATTAAGCTCTGGCACCGGGAGGCGGCTGGAATTCTTGGACGAGGTTCTGGAACAAAACCTGCACGAGGCGAATATTTCTGCCTCGATCTTCACGTGGCCAGCAACCGCCGGCACCACACGGCGCCAGGCCCCAACCGGGCGACTGGCTCTTGGTGTTCCGGGCGGCCAACGTTGTTCTTCCCAAATTGGTCTGGGGAGCCGGGCGAAGACCCGTGGGTACAAACTGCCATTGTCCAGGTTGTCCTGGGTGACGGGGTGACGGGGATGGGAACCAGACCGATGGGCAGCCGGCTGGCAGTGCGGCCGGGCGGGAAGCGAGGGAAGCCCTGGCCCGGGCAGCAGCATTCCCTGGAACAACAGGCAGGTGAGGGATGCCCCTGGAATGGGACCCAGACAATGGGAAACCCCCACCCCACAGGAATGTGCCTGGCCATTGTTCCAGCAGAGCGAGAGAATCCATGGGGCAGCCAGCCAGGGCCATCGGCACCCAACCGAGACGAACCGGCTGGAGACCTGTCTAGCAAAGCAAATTCTATCTCTCAGATTAAGCTCTGGCACCGGGAGGCGGCTGGAATTCTTGGACGAGGTTCTGGAACAAAACCTGCACGAGGCGAATATTTCTGCCTCGATCTTCACGTGGCCAGCAACCGCCGGCACCACACGGCGCCAGGCCCCAACCGGGCGACTGGCTCTTGGTGTTCCGGGCGGCCAACGTTGTTCTTCCCAAATTGGTCTGGGGAGCCGGGCGAAGACCCGTGGGTACAAACTGCCATTGTCCAGGTTGTCCTGGGTGACGGGGGTGACGGGGATGGGAACCAGACCGATGGGCAGCCGGCTGGCAGTGCGGCCGGGCGGGAAGCGAGGGAAGCCCTGGCCCGGGCAGCAGCATTCCCTGGAACAACAGGCAGGTGAGGGATGCCCCTGGAATGGGACCCAGACAATGGGAAACCCCCACCCCACAGGAATGTGCCTGGCCATTGTTCCAGCAGAGCGAGAGAATCCATGGGGCAGCCAGCCAGGGCCATCGGCAGAGCTGGGCGGGGGGGGGGGGTGGGGGGGGAGGGGGCTAGGATCCCAGGGGCTGCAGGTCGGGAGTGAGGGGCACCCATCTCAGCGCTGCCAGTGCCCCTCATTCCCGACCCGCAGCCCCTGCTAGCCCAGCCCTGCCGGTGCCCCTCACTCCCGACCCGCAGCCCCTGCTAGCCCTGCCCTGCCTCCCACAGCCCTGCCGGTGCCCCTCACTCTCGACCCGCAGCCCCGCTAGCCCAGCTCTGCCCCCCTCAGCCCTGCCGGTGCCCCTCACTCCCGACCCACAGCCCCTGCTAACCCAGCTCTGCCCCCCACAGCCCTGCCGGTGCCCCTCACTCTCGACCCGCAGCCCCGCTAGCCCAGCCCTGCCGGTGCCCCTCACTCCCGACCTGCAGCCCCTGGGATCCTAGCCGCCCCCCGCTCAGCTCTGCCGGTGGCCCTGGCTGGCTGCCCCACGGATTCTCTCGCTCTGCTGGAACAATGGCCAGGCGCATTCCTGCGGGGTGGGGGTTTCCCATTGTCTGGGTCCCATTCCAGGGGCATCCCTCACCTGCCTGTTGTTCCAGGGAATGCTGCTGCCCGGGCCAGGGCTTCCCTCGCTTCCCCTTTGGCCTGGCACATCCCCCCAGGCCGCTCTCCCTGCTACCTGCCCATCGGTCTGGCTAGCAATGCTGTGGGGTCTAGTGGCCAGAGCAGGTGGGGCTGGGGGCCAGGATTCCTGGGTTCTCTCCCTGGCTCTGGGAGGGCAGTGGGGGCTGGGGGCCAGGACTCCTGGGTTCTCTCCCTGGCTCTGGGAGGGCAGTGGGACCAGGGGGCCAGGACTCCTGGGTTCTATCCCCGGCTCTGGGAGGGGAGTAGGGACTAGTGGTCAGAGGAGAGGGGGTTGGGAGTCAGGACTCCTGGGTTCTATTTTCAGCTCTGGCTACTATTAATATGGCCAGGCCTTTTGGGGCCCGTGCACTGGGTAGGTCTATATAAGGCCTGTTGCTGGGCAAGGTGACCGTCTGTCCTCCTTGCTATTGTCCCATCCTCCCTCTTTGTTACCCAGGGATCGAGTGACAGGAGCGGGAGGGGGGGCATGCAGGGGGGGGGGGGCGCGTCCTCTGCATCTAGGAGGCTAAAATTACACCAGTGGGAGGGAGGGGGGAAGAAAAAGGGAGAGAATTAACAAAGAACAGAACCGAGGGGGAAAGAGCCGGAAGAGCCAGGGAGCGAGAGTGGATGGAAGGAAAGGGACAGAAAGAAGGGAGCGGGGTGTGGGGGGACGAGCGAGAGAAGGGGGAAGAGGAAGGAAGGACGGGGCGGACGAGCGAGAGAAGGGGGAAGAGCAGGTGGGTCCGGAGGCCCAGGGGTGCCGGTGGGAGGGGGGGTCTCTAGCGAGCGCAGGGTTAATGTCCGGGAACTCCCAGCGCTTGGCATGCTGCCCCCCTCCGTGCCCAGAGCCGCGTCCCGGATTCCAGCCGGACACATGCTCCCGGCTTTGTCTCCCACCCCCAGCGGCCACCTGCTTGTTGTCCGTCTGAGCACGGCGCAGGGGGAAGGGAGTGGATCACACAGCTGGGATGGAACCCAGGAGTCCTGGCTCCCAGCCCCCCCACTCTAACCACTAGAACCCACTGCTCTCCCAGAGCCGGGCCTGGAACCCAGGAGTCCGGGCTCCCAGTCCCCCCCCAACCACTAGACCCCACTCTGCTCCATGAGCTGGGGAGAGAACCCAGGAGTCCTGACTCCCAGCCCCCCGCTCTAACAACTAGAACCCACTCGCCTCCCAGAGCCGGGCCTGGAACCCAGGAGTCCTGGCGCCCAGTTCTGGGCTTTGTTGTGAAAGCCCAGGATAGGGTAGATCTTTATGGAGATACGTTTCCATGGAAACTTGAGTGCTCAGGCACAATCCCATAATATTCCTGATGCTGATACAGGACCAACCAAGATCCCTCATTCCTCCCCCCGCCCCCCCCCCCCCCCCCCGATCCCAGAACAACTACATGGATGTTAGAAAGCACCCTATACACCTGCGGGGGGGAGCCCAGGGCAGGGCTAGCAGGGGCTGTGGGTCGGGAGTGAGGGGCACCGGCAGGGCTGGGTGGGGGGAACGCAGGGCTGGGCTGGGCTAGCAGGGGCTGCGGGTCGGGAGTGAGGGGCACCGGCAGGGCTGGGGGGGCAGGGCTGGGCTAGCAGGGGCTGCGGGTCGGGAGTGAGGGGCACCGGCAGGGCTGGGGGGGCAGGGCCGGGCTAGCAGGGGCTGCGGGTCGGGAGTGAGGGGCACCGGCAGAGCTGGGGAGGGCAGGGCCAGGCTAGCAGGGGCTGCAGGTTGGGAGTGAGGGGCACCAGCAGGGCTGGGCTAGCAGGGGCTGCGGATCGGGAGTGAGGGGCACCGGCAGGGCTGGGGGGGCAGGGCCAGGCTAGCAGGGGCTGCGGGTTGGGAGTGAGGGGCACCAGCAGGGCTGGGCTAGCAGGGGCTGCGGGTTGGGAGTGAGGGGCACCGGCAGAGCTGGGCTAGCAGGGGCTGCGGATCGGGAGTGAGGGGCACCGGCAGAGCTGGGGGGAGCCCAGAGCTGGGCTAGCGGGGGTGCAGGGCGGGATTGAGGGGGGCTGGCATAATGGGGTGTCCGTGTTCCTGTTCCTCCTCCCCTGGGACCCTCCGTCCTTCCGCTCTGGAATCCCAACCCTGCGGCCCCCGCCCCCGCCCCGAACCTGTTCCCATTCTTCATCGTTCCAGGACAATGACGAGAGCTTCCAATTGTTCCGTGGGGGGGAGGGGGGGCTGTGCCCATATCGGGCGGGAGCCCCAGCCAGGGCGGGGCGCGGGCTATATAACGGGGAACCCACCTCGTTTGCCCCTGCACAGCCCCCCGTTTGTGTCGGTGTGAGGTAGGTCCCCAATGTTAGAGCTCGGGGGGGGGGTGCTCCCTGGGGACTGGGGGGCAAAGGGAATGGGGGGGTCAGGCCTCTGGTTGGGGCAAGGGGAAAGGGGGGATGTGGGGTTCCCTGTGAGTGTAGAGGCTCCCTGGGGAGCAAGGGGGGAAGGGGCTGGAGGGTGCTAGCAGTGTTATGGTGCTGATGGGGGTCTTCCCAGGGGATGTAGGGGGATGGGAGGCTCTGGGGGCGTCCCCGGGGGGGACGAGGAGTTGGAGGGTGCTAGCAGTTTTAGGTGGTTGATGGGGGGCTCCCTGGGGAATTTGGGAGGAAGAGGGTGGGGGGGAGCTGTGGTACAGAGGGGTTGGGGTCTCTGTGGGGATGTGTGGTGTTGGGGGAGTCGGGTGAGATTGAAGGGGGGGCTGGAGTTGTGGGGGGCCGAGAGGTTTTGTGTTTCTGTCGTTGTGTGTGTGTGTGTGTGCCCCCTCCTGGTGGGGCCGGGCCCTGCCCTGAGGGGGGGTGTCTCACATGAATGGTGGATGTGGGGTGGGGTGTGGGGGTCTGGGCCCCTCTAAGGGCATCCCTCGATCCCTGGCTCCTCTCTGACCTGCTCCCTCTGCCTGACAGGACTCCAGACCCGTGGCAGCCAGCCCAGCCCACCTCATTCTTCCCCCGTAGGAGCGTCAGAGGAAAAGAAAAGGTAGGCCGAAATGCGGCCTGTCTGGGGGGGGGGGGGGGGGGGCGCGGGGGCTGGTTATACAGGACCCCTCGCCTGGCTCTGAGATGCGGCTGGCTCTGGGGTGGGGTGCAGGGGCTGGTTATACAGGGACCCCTCATCTGGCGCCGAAATGCAGCCCGTCTGGGGGGGGGGGGGCGCAGGGGCTGGTTATATGGGGACCCCTCGCCTGGCTCTGAGATGCGGCTGGCTCTGGGGTGGGGTGCAGGGGCTGGTTATATGGGGACCCCTCAGCAAGAGGAGGTTGCTGCCCCTTGTTAGCAGCTGTAGGAAGTGCACCCCACCTATTCTAGCACCCCAGGGATGCTCGGGGAGAGGTCTGCCCCTCGCGGTCTGTCGGGGAACTACAGCACCCCAGGGCTGTGGGTTTGAATCCTGGCTGGGGAGGGGCCTGGGTTGCCTACCGTCCCGCTGCCGCCCGCAGAGCTCGCCATGCCGGACGCAGAGATGGCCGAGTTTGGGGCCGCCGCCCCCTACCTGCGCCAGTCGGACAAGCTGCGGCTCGAAGCGCAGACCCGGCCCTTCGACCTGAAGAAGGACATCTTCGTGCCGGACCCCAAGGAGGAGTTTGTCAAGGCCAAGATCATCTCCCGGGATGGGGCCAAAGTCACCGCCGAGACCGAGAACGGCCAGGTGCGGGGGAGGGTGTGTGTGTGGGGTGGGGGGGTGCCCCAGACAGCCCCATCCACACAGCTCTCTCCTGCCCCCCTCCAGTGTCACTGCCCCCAAGCACAGCGCCCCCAACAGGCTCCAGACACCATCCTCCATGGGGCCCCTCAGTGCCTCCTGGGGCCCCTGTTCATGAAGGGGTGACTGCTCCTCCCCCACACAATACACCCAACACCCCCAAAGTGACCCCTCCTCCTCCAGGGAACCCCCCTCCAGCCCCTACCCCTCATGAGTTCACCTCAGGGGCCCCCCAAACTCCTCCCCCTCCAACTCCTACAGTGTCCCCTGGAGGCTAATCCCGGTTCCTCTGGGGGCTGCTTGCCCCAGACGGCACCTGCCTCCCCATGATTCCCCACGCTAACGCTGCCCGGGGCTCTCTTGGTGTGTGTGTTGGGGGTGTCCCTGCAGACGGTGACGGTGAAGGAGGATCAGATCATGCAGCAGAACCCGCCAAAGTTCGACAAGATTGAGGACATGGCCATGCTGACGTTCCTGCATGAGCCGGCCGTGCTCTACAACCTCAAGGAGCGATACGCCGCCTGGATGATCTACGTGAGTCTGCGGGGGGGTGCCCCCTGCTGGGCTTTGCCAGCTTCCCTTCCCCGGCCTCCCCCGTGGGGCGAGGGAGAAAATACCCAGACCTCCATGCTGTGCGACCCACCCCTGCGTCGGCGCTGTGGTATTTCTGGGAGCTCTACATCTAGAGCCGTTCTGGAGTCGGACGTTCTTGATCAGGGGACTTTAGAGCCATTCCCCATCCAATGGCTCTGTTTAGAGCCCTTCTACATCAGCAAATCAGTCCATCTTCTAGATCCAAGGTTCAGGGGTTTAGGACTCTCTCCATGTTCTAGTTTAGAGCCGTTCTAGAAAAGAAACTCATTCACTGTTTTAGATCGGGGCATTGGAGCCATTTTAGAGCAGAAACTCAATGTCTCTTCTAGATCGGGGGGGGGGCGTTAGAGCAATTCTGGAGGAGGGGCTTCCGCTCCCCTTCTAGATCAAGGATGTTAGTGTCATTCCGTATTGGTGGGGGTTTCCTCTCCTTCTAGACTGGGATTGGGTGGCATTATCTCTTCTTCTAGATCAGAGGTGGGCAAACTACGGCCCGCGGGACCGTCCTGCCCGGCCCATGAGCTCCCGGCCGGGGAGGCTACCCCCGGCCCCTCCTCTGCAGGCACACCGCTGCACAGGCAGCACGGCTTGCACCCACCAACCTCCCAGGCTTTCCAATAAGCCAGTTCTGCCGCTCTGAGCGGCATGGTAAGGGGGCGGGGGGTTGGATAAGAGGCAGGGGGTCTCGGGGGGCAGGCAGGGGACATGGGTCGGTTGGATGGGGCGGCGGTCAGGAGACAGGGAGCAGGGGGGGTTGGATAGGGAGTGGAGTCCTGGGGAGGCAGTTAGGGACGGGGGTCCCGGGAGGGGGCAGACAGGGGACAAGGAGTGTGTGGGGGTTGGATAGGTCAGGGGTCCCAGGGGGCCTGTCAGGGGACGGGGGTGTGGATAGGGGTTGGGACAGTGAGGGGACAGGGAAGAGGGGGTTGGATAGGGGGTGGGATCCCAGGGGGGCAGTTTGGGGAGTGGGGTTCTGGGAGGGGTCGGTCAGGGGACAAGGAGCAGGGAGGGTTGGATGGGGAGGGGTCCCGGGGGGCAGTCAGGAAGTGGGAAGTGGGAGGGGGCGGATGGGGGGTGGGGGCCAGGCTGTTTGGGGGGGGCACAGCCTTCCCTACCTGGCCCTCCATACCATTTCGCAACCCCAAAGTGGCCCTTGGGCCAAAAAGTTTGCGCACCCCTATTCTAGATGGAGGTTGGGTGTGTCATTTTTTCCTTTCCTGGATCACGGGGGAGGGGGAGGCATCATCTCTATTATCTTCCCTCTCTCTGGCCTTCCCCCCCCCCCCATTCCCCCTCTCCAGACCTACTCGGGGCTGTTCTGCGTGACGGTCAATCCCTACAAGTGGTTGCCGGTCTATAACGCGGAGGTGGTGGGTGCTTACAGGGGCAAGAAGAGAAGCGAAGCCCCACCCCACATCTTCTCCATCTCTGACAACGCCTACCAGAACATGCTGACGGGTAGGGACCTAACCCTATCCTTAACTATACCCGTAACCATAAATATAACCCTAACCTTAACTCTGCCCCAGCCATAACCCTATCCTTAACTATATCCCTAACCCTAACCCTAACCTTAACTCTACCCCAGCCATAACCCTATCCTTAACTATATCCCTAACCATAACCATAAATATAACCCTAACCTTAACTCTACTCCAGCCATAACCATAAATATAAACCTAACCTTAATTATACTCCTATCCATAAGCCTAACCCTAATTATACCCATAATCATAACCATAAATATACCCCTAACCCTAACTATACCCCTAGCCATAGCCATAGTCTCTATCCCTAAGCATAAACCCCTAACCTGCAGACCTATCCCACTGCTTCCTTTCCCTCTCTGCCTACCAGCACATGTGGATGGGTACAGGATATCCACTCTGATCTGGGTGGAGGGCACCCTGGGGTGGGCAAGACGGGGCTAGGTAGCTTCTATCCACCTCATGCTGTTTCTCCTCCCCTTCTTCTTTTCAGATCGAGAGAACCAGTCCATCCTCATCACGTGAGTGTCACCCCATCCCTTCCTCTCTTACCCCCTCCCCCCTGCAAAATCACTGCACCCCAAAACCTTTAACAGCCCCCTTGAAGTTTGATCCCGCCCCCCAAAGTTTTAACCCTTCTTGTATTGTAGCCCCGACCCTTCGAGTCTTAGCCCCACCTACTAAAGTTTTAACCTCCCTGCCCCCACTCTGAATTCTGAAGCCCCGCCCCCTCTCTGAATTCTGAAGCCCCGCCCCCTCTCTGAAGTCCTGACTCCTGAATTCTGCATGGAGTCTTCCTGCTTCTCCAGCGCTCGGGGTGGGTGGGACACAGGCAGGAGGAGCTGTGTCTCACTCTCTCCCCTCCTGTACCCCAGCGGAGAATCCGGGGCGGGGAAGACCGTGAACACCAAGCGGGTCATTCAGTACTTTGCCGTCATCGCGGCCATCAGTGACCGCAGCAAGAAGGAACAGGTGGACAAGAGCAAGGTGTGGCCTCCACCCATCTATCTGAACCATCCATCTATGCCTGTATCCATCCCCATGTCCATCCGCCTATGCCTATCCCCATGTCCATCCCTTTACTAGTCTGTCCATCCCTGGCCTTGCGTTTATCTGCTACCATCCATCCATCCATCCCCATCCCTCCATCTCTGTACCCATCTATCTGTCCCATTCCTATATCTGTTCACCCATCCATCCCCATGTCTGTCTGTCCATCCTCACATATGTCCATCCATCTATCTCTCATTCTTCCCATCACCCATTCTCTGTCTCACGCCTCCCTTTCTGCCCTCTGATTATTTCCTTTTCCTTTCCCCTCACCTGTATGATGTTCCTCACTCAGGGGACCCTGGAGGATCAAATCATCCAGGCCAACCCCGCCCTGGAGGCCTTTGGCAACGCCAAGACCGTGAGGAACGACAACTCGTCCCGATTCGTGAGTGTCCTGGAATTGGGGTGGAGGTGGAGAGCTGGGGGTGGGGCACGTGGGGCTGTGTCTGGGGTGGGAGCTCTGGAGAAGGAAGCCATGGGGCTGTTGTCTCAGATGTGGGGGTCGGTGGAGGAGGTTATGGGGTGGAGGCGGTGGGGAAGGAGGTTGTGTGGTTATATGTCTGTGGGGAGAGGTCTGTATGGTTGTGTGTGGGGTGGAGGTGTCTTTGGGGGAGGGATCTATGGGGCTGTGTATGGAGTTTGGGAGTCTGAAGGGCAGTGTCTTGGATTGGAGAGTCTATAGGGAAGGAGATTTGTGGGGCTGTATGTCAGGTGGGAGATCTGGGGGAGAAGTCTCTGTGGCTGTCTGTGGGGTTTGAGGTCTGAAGGGCCATGTATGGGGTGAGTGACTGTGGGGAAGAAGGTTGCGGGGCTGTGTGGGAGTCGGGGGAAGGGGTCTGTGTTTGGAGTCTGTGGGGCTATCCCTGCTGTATTAGCCCCTAATCCTGAGCATTCTCCCTCCCTCCCTAGGGTAAATTCATCCGGATTCATTTCGGGGCGACGGGGAAGTTGGCTTCAGCTGATATAGAGACCTGTGAGTGTGATGAATATCGATGTTCTCTGCCTCCATCCTGTGCCTCATGGATTCGTGTTTGTTCTCTGCCTCTCCCCATACCTTCTCTCTAACCCACTCTTTTCCCCTTTCCCTCAGATCTCCTGGAAAAATCCCGGGTCATCTGCCAGCTCAAATCCGAGAGGAGCTATCACATCTACTACCAGATCCTGTCCAACAAAAAGCCAGAACTCCTGGGTGAGAATCTTCAGCAACCCAGGCAGATTGTGCTTGGGCTGTACTGAACAGCCTCATGTCTACATGAGTTGGTCTAGTTGAGTGGCTTCGTGTCTTCATGAGTTGAGTGGTGTGTCCACAAATCTTGTTAAGGCGACTGGACTCTAGTATCCTTAAGTAAAGTTGAGTTCCCTTGAGTCTGATTCAAGCGGAGTGACCTCTAGTATCCTTGCATTGAATCCCTTCCAGTCTCAGTGAGATGAGGAACTCTAGTATCCTTAAACTGAGTTCCGTTGAGTCTTGCAAGTAGAGTGGAGTGACCTTATGTCGTGTTAATTTGAAATGAGCCAAGCGTCCTCACATCTTAGTATGTTTAGAGGCATCAAATCTTGTTGAGTTGCATGGCCTCCAGTCTTGTTAGATTGAGCTTAGCATCTTCAAGTCTGGCTGAAATCCCTCAAATCCAGAAGAGCTGAATTCAGTGTCCTCAAGTCCTGTTGAGTCTGGGTAATTTGATTCATGTTGGGTTGAGTGAATTCAGGTCTTGAGGAATTGAACTGAGTGGCCCCAAGTCCTTGACCTTTCCTTGCTGAGCTGGTTTCGGTTGAGTGGCATCCTCACTCTTTCACTGACTTGAGTTGCGCAGATGCGTCATATAGACACGGGTCTTGTGTCCATCCGTAACCCATCAGCTTCCCTCTGCAGACATGATGCTGGTGACCAACAACCCATATGACTACGCCTTCATCTCCCAAGGAGAGACCACGGTGTCTTCCATCGATGATGCCGAAGAGTTGATAGCCACCGATGTGAGTATAGCCAGGGGCAGCAGGGGGCCGGGAAGACTCTCGAGGGACCACTGGCTGGGAAGCCATTGCTGCCTCTTCTTCAGTTGGAAGCCTTGACATTTTGTCCCTCTCCCACCACAGAGCGCCTTTGACATCTTGGGCTTCACTCAGGAGGAGAAGAACTCCTTGTACAAGCTGACAGGTGCCATCATGCACTTCGGGAACATGAAGTTCAAGCAGAAGCAGCGCGAGGAGCAGGCCGAGCCTGACGGCACCGAGGGTGGGCACCGGTGGCGACTGGGGCCAATGCAGGGTGGGGATTGGTCATGCCCAGGGCTGGGGGAATGGAAGACAAACATTGTCTCCTTTGCTTTTCCAGAGGCGGACAAATCTGCCTACCTGATGGGGTTGAACTCGTCAGATCTACTGAAGGGGCTTGTTCACCCACGGGTCAAGGTGGGGAACGAATATGTGACCAAGGGGCAGACTGTCCAGCAGGTGAGAACCCACTTCCTTCCTTTCTTCTCCTTTTTCACTCCTTCTTTCCTCTCCTCTTTCTGTGTCTTAGTTTTTTCTTTCACTTTTTCTTTGTGTCTCATTCTTTCTTTTATTTCGTTCACTTTCCCTTTCTTTCTTCCATGCTTTCTGTCTCGGTTTCTTCTGATTTTTTTCTTTCTTTTATTCTTTTACTTTGTGTGTTTCTCCTTCTCTCACGGCTTCATCTCTATTTTCCATCCTAACTTCCATTTTCTTTCTTTCTTTCTTTCTTTCTTTCTTTCTTTCTTTCTTTCTTTCTTTCTTTACATTTCACTGTTTCTTCCCTGTTTCTCATTCTTTTCTTTCATTCTTGCTTTCACCTGAATTGAGCCTGGGTGATTGGAAATGGGACTCATGAGTTCAGCCCAGAGTGCGGGGACCTATGCCCAGGGACCACCAGGCCTGGGATTCACCCTCTCAGCCTGCAAGAGCGATAGGTAACCAGGTCATCTGTCATCCCCCAGGTATCTTATGCTGTAGGAGCCCTGGCCAAGTCCGTGTATGAGAAGATGTTCGGCTGGATGGTGACCAGGATCAACACCACCCTCGAGACGAAGCAGCCGCGTCAGTATTTCATCGGGGTGCTGGACATTGCTGGCTTTGAGATCTTTGATGTAAGTGATTCCCCCAGCAGGGGGCACTGTAGGGAGCAGGGCAGGGGCACTGGCTGTGGGGGAGCTCCCAGCTACTCCAGCCCCAGCCTCTCCCAGCAGAGGACACTGTAGTGAGTGCTGGTTGTGGTGCAGTTCCTCCCTTCCTCCATTAGGTGGCTCTATAGAAAAGCACCACCTGGTAGGCGCAGTTACACTCTGGTATGTCTTCCCCAGATGCCTCTATGGTCTCACCATAGCAGAGGGCACTTTTTGTTCTCATTCGTCTCTTGTTCCCCAACCTCCTCCCCAGTTCAACAGCTTCGAGCAGCTCTGCATCAACTTCACCAACGAGAAGCTGCAGCAGTTCTTCAACCACCACATGTTCGTGCTGGAGCAGGAGGAGTACAAGAAGGAGGGGATCGAGTGGGTGTTCATCGACTTCGGCATGGACCTGCAGGCCTGCATAGACCTCATTGAGAAGGTACCTCCCACCGCCATTCCATCGCGACCCTCCACGCCTCCGTCGCGGCCGCTGGAGTAGGATCTACAGTCGGGTTTTGCGTCTCATTCCCAGCCTTGGCTGATCCCTGGCCATTTCATCCATTTTGCTCTTGTGCTGACGTTCTCCTTTCGCTTCATCAGCTCTTCTCCCTCCCACAATGTATTCATAGAGCACTCAGATCCCCTCTCAGCCTGTGTTTGATGCTAACCAGGCCCAGCTCTTTCATTTGCCTCCCATAAGACCTGGTCTCCGTTCCCCTGATTGTCCCAGCAGCCCTTTGCTCAGCACCTGTCCCGGTAGGACGCCCTCTTTCTGGAACAGGTGACCGGAATTGCACACCGGATCCCCGATGAGGTTTTGCCAGTGCCTTGTCCAATGGCATTAAAACCTCCCTATCTCTCCTGGAAAAACCTGTCCTGACAAGCTGTAGGACAGTGTTGTCCTTTTCCACAGCAACGTCACATCAGTTACAATGTCAGTTTCCAGGTGAGAGCTCGGGGCACTCTGGACACTGAGGCAGGGCCTACAAGAATTTGGCAGGGAGAGAATCTAATTCTCCGGGGCAGCATTCAGCTGCTTAGCCCCAAGACCGGCCTTTCTGTTCCTGCAGCCCCTGCCTCATTCACTCCATGCCTTGCAACTCGTGAGGCAGGGGCTGGCAGACACAGGCCTGATTCAGTCCATGCCAGGCGCTGAAGGAGGCAGGGTCCAGCAGACAGAGGCCTGGCTGGGCCCGGAGCTGGGCGCTGATTGAGGCAGGGTCGGCAGACACAGCCCTCATTCAGCCCCAGAGCCGGCTAGGCCAGGCGCTAATTGAGGCAGGGTCCTGTGGGAATACAGCACATGATCATGGAATTGAAGTCTGTCTCTCATGAGGGGCAGAGTTAAGGGTAGAGAGGCAGCCTTAATCCTTTGCTGTTTGCCTGTGGTGTCTCTGTCCTGCAGCCCATGGGCATCATGTCCATCCTGGAGGAGGAGTGCATGTTCCCCAAGGCGTCGGACACGACCTTCAAGGCCAAGCTCTACGACAACCACCTGGGCAAGTCAGGCAACTTCGGCAAGCCGCGGAACATCAAGGGGAAGCCGGAAGCGCATTTCTCCCTCATGCACTACGCCGGCACGGTGGACTACAACATCCTGGGCTGGCTGCAGAAGAACAAGGACCCGCTCAATGAGACGGTGGTGGGGCTCTACCAGAAATCCGCCCTCAAACTCCTTGCCCTCCTCTTCGCCAACTATGCGGGGACTGACGCAGGTAAGACCTCTCTCCCCTGAGTCCCAGCCCCCCCACTCTAACCACCAGACCCCACTCCCCTCCCATAACCAGAGAAAGAACCCAGGAGTCCTGGGCTCCCAGCCCCTCCCCCCCACTCTAACCACTAGTCCCCATTCCCTTTCTAATGGGTGCGGGTCTCTCTCCCTCACAGCCCATGATGGCGGGAAGGGGAAAGGATCAAAGAAGAAGGGTTCATCTTTCCAGACGGTGTCAGCGCTGCATAGGGTAAGGGGGCCCGGGGGCAGACGGCAGAGCTAGGGTCCTGACCTCCTGTAGGATCGGCTCTGCCAGACGAGATTCCTAACAGACCCTCTTGTCTCTCTCTGTTTCTTGTTCTTTCTTCTTTGCTTCTCCTTGACTCTTGCTTTCTCATTCCATCCATCTTTCTGCCCCCCTTTCTGTCTCATTCCATCCATCTGTTTTTCTCTTTGTGTTTCATTGTGCATCTCTCTTGCTTCTTTCTTTCTTTCTTGTTCTCTCCATTCCTCTCTGCCTCTCTTTGCCTCATTCTCTTTATCCATCCGTCCCGCCGTTTCTGTCCTGTTCTCTCCATCTCTCTCTCCCCCCCTCCCCAGGAGAACCTGAACAAGCTGATGACAAACCTGCGCTCAACTCACCCCCACTTCGTCCGCTGCATCATCCCCAATGAGGTCAAGGCTCCAGGCACGTGATCCCCCCTCCCTCACCTGCCTCTGCCCACTGGGCGCCGTTACCCCCCCCCCCGGGGGAGGGGAAGTCACAGGCTCCATGGTTGCTCAGGGCTGTTCAGAGGGAGGGGGCATGGCTAAGGACTGGGGGGCGGTCCTAAAGGGGAGAGGGGTGTGGCTAAGGGCCGAAGGCTAAATGATGAGGGGGTGAGGAGTATGTCTGCATGGTTTTCCTGTCTCTGTTGCCCTCCATCCCTCCCCAGAGGTGAGGGGACCTGGCTAAAGGAAGAGGGGCGGGGCTAAGGGGAAGAGGGGCATGTTCATTTTTTGCATAACTCTATTTCTCCCTATGGCCGAGGGGTGTGATTAATGGGAAAATGGGCGTGGCTGCATGTGATGGGGGCGTGGTTTATAGATTGGGCCCCCTTCCACTTCTGTCCCTACCTAAAGAGCAGAGTGGGTGTGGTCTAACGGGCATACATTGCCCCCCACCCAAATCAATCCCTCCCCAAAGGTGCTGGGCAGGGCTAAGGGCACGGGGGCGTGGCTCAATGGGAAGGGGCGGGGCCTTTATTTGCATGAATAAAGCTCCCTATCCACCCCCTCTCCAGAGGCAAAGGGCATGGCCAAGAGGTAAAGGGCGGGGCCTGTGACTGCCAGGCTCCACCCCTTTCCATCACTAACCCCTGTTTTCCCGCCCCCAGGGGTGATGGACAACCCCCTGGTGATGCACCAGCTGCGCTGCAACGGGGTGTTGGAGGGCATCCGCATCTGCAGGAAGGGCTTCCCCAACCGCATCCTCTATGGGGACTTCAGACAGAGGTAGGTCTGCCCCACCCCCCCGGGGCACTGCTGCAGGGGAAGCTCGCACCACCATGGGATGGCCTCAGAGATCCAGGGTCACTAACGATCCCCTCCCTCCAGGTACCGTATCCTGAACCCCGCGGCCATCCCCGAGGGCCAGTTCATCGACAGCCGCAAGGGGGCGGAAAAGCTGCTGGGCTCCCTCGATATCGACTCCAGCCAGTACAAATTCGGGCACACCAAGGTGAGGGGGAGGAGTCCGTGTGGGGGACAGGATCCCAGCTAGCCACACCTCTAGGGACCAGGGACCATACGGTTGTGCTGGCATTAGGGGGCACTGTGCTGGGGGGGGGTCCCAGTTGTGCCCTGTCTCCCAGCCTGGTGCTAGGGGGCGCTGGGCCGCGGGTGGGGGGTCCCAGCCTGGCGCTAGGGGGTGCTGGGCCGGGGGGGGGGTCCCAGCCTGGCGCCAGGGGGCGCTGGGCCGGGGGTGGGGGGTCCCAGCCTGACGCTAGGGGATGCTGGGCCGGGGGTGGGGGTCCCAGCCTGGCGCCAGGGGGCGCTGGGCCGGGGGGGGTGTCCCAGCCTGGCACTAGGGGGCGCTGGGCCGCGGGTGGGGGGTCCCAGCCTGGCGCTAGGGGGCGCTGGGCCGGGGGGGGGGGGTCCCAGCCTGGCGCTAGGGGGCGCTGAGCCGGGGCGGGGTCCCAGCCTGGCGCTAGGGGGCGCTCTGTTGATGTTTGTATTTCGCTGGCTGCCCCAGGTGTTCTTCAAGGCCGGGCTGCTGGGGCTGCTGGAGGAGATGCGTGATGAGCGGCTCGCCCGGATCATCACCCGCCTCCAGGCCCAATCCCGGGGCCTCCTCTCCCGCCTTGAATTCAAGAAGATCTTGGAACGAAGGTAGGTGGGTGCGAAAGTGTCATAGGAGACGTTGTTGTAGGGCAGCACGTAGCCATTTCTGGCTTGGGCACTGCTGTGGGGAAGTTCACAGCTTCAGCTCATGTGGCCTCCCTCCCTGCCAGGGACTCCCTGCTGGTTATACAGTGGAACATCCGGGCCTTCATGGGGGTGAAGAACTGGCCCTGGATGAAGCTCTACTTCAAGATCAAGCCGCTCCTGAAGAGCGCTGAGACGGAGAAGGAGATGCTGGCCATGAAGGAGGAGTTTGGGCGCCTGAAGGAGGCGCTGGAGAAGTCGGAGGCCCGGAGGAAGGAGCTGGAGGAGAAGATGGTCTCTATGCTGCAGGAGAAGAACGACCTCCAGCTGCAAGTGCAGGCTGTGAGTGATGGAAGTGTTCCCCCCCCTTGACCCCTCTGGGCCCCAGTGAGGTTGGGTTGGGCCATGAATGATGGAGATCCCCCCGTTTGAATCCTCCTGACACCCATGGAGGAGCTCCAACTCCTGCCCTGTAGGCTTAGAAGAAGGGATTCCCCTATCCTTGAACCCCATGCTTCACCTATGAACCTATCACACTCTTTCTTTCCTTCATTCTCTCCATCTTTTTCTTCTTTCCTTTCAGGAGCAAGACAATCTTGCAGATGCTGAGGAGCGCTGCGACCAGTTGATCAAGAACAAGATCCAGCTGGAGGCCAAGGTGAAGGAGCAGACGGAGCGGCTGGAGGACGAGGAGGAGATGAATGCTGAGCTGACGGCCAAGAAGAGGAAGCTGGAGGACGAGTGCTCGGAGCTCAAGAAGGACATTGACGACCTGGAGCTGACCCTGGCCAAGGTGGAGAAGGAGAAACACGCGACGGAGAACAAGGTGAGGGCAGAGACGGGAGTTTGACTTGCGATAAGTGGCTTCTAGACTATTGCGGTTGAGTGGTATCAAGGCTAGTTGGATTGAGGCGAGTGGCCACAAGGTTGGTTGGGTTGGGTTGGATTTCGTGGCCTGAGACCTGGTTAGACTGAGCGTTCTCAAGACTGGCTGGGTTGGATTGAGTGGCCTGTGGGATGTTTGGGTTGGGTTGAGTGTCATCAAGGATGGTTGGGTTGGTTCAGTGGCCTGAGGGATGATTGCGTTGGGTTGGTCAAGTGGGTTCAAGGATTGCTGTTTTGAGTTAAGTGGCCTCAATCCTCCGCCCTGCCATGAAGCTACTAATCTCCAACACTGAGCTTTGCCCATTGGGCCACCCAATATCTAAACCCACCTGATTTATCTACTTGCAGGTGAAGAACCTGACAGAGGAGATGGCCGGGCTGGATGAGATAATAGCCAAGCTGACCAAGGAGAAGAAGGCCCTGCAGGAGGCCCATCAGCAAGCGCTGGACGACCTGCAGGCTGAGGAGGACAAGGTCAACACCTTGACCAAAGCCAAGGTCAAGCTGGAGCAGCAGGTGGACGACGTAAGTACCAGCAGCCTGGGGATGGGGCTAAGGAGCTAGATGGCATTACTGATAGGTTATTACTTCCTCCCCGTTTGGTGACTCCTTAGACTCTGGGGGATGTTGCTTCTGGAGAGGTTATCTCTGAGGGGTCCAAGTGGGGGTCCAGGGAGGGTGTCAGGGGGGATCACAGAGCAGAGTGTCTCCGATGGAGGGTGATCCATCACTGGGGGGTTTCCCACTAAAAACATCCTGTTGAGCGGACCCCGGGTTCCTGGGTTCATTTTCTTTCTCTCTCAGTTGGAGGGCTCCCTGGAGCAGGAGAAGAAGATCCGCATGGACCTAGAACGGGCCAAGAGGAAGCTAGAAGGGGATTTGAAACTGGCCCAGGAGAGCATCATGGACCTGGAGAATGACAAGCAGCAGCTGGACGAGAAGCTGAAAAAGTAGGGGCCTCCTTGTGTCGCCAGCCAGGAGTCCTGACTCCCAGCCCCTCTTTGCTCTAACCCCTAGACTCCACTCCCTCCCAGAGCCAGGGGTAGAACCCAGGAGTCCTGGCTCCTAAACTCCCACTCTAACCCCTAGACTCCACTCCCTCCCAGAGCCAGGGGTAGAACCCAGGAGTCCTGGCTCCTAAACTCCCACTCTAACCCCTAGACTCCACTCCCTCCCAGAGCCAGGGGTAGAACCCAGGAGTCCTGGCTCCTAACCTCCCACTCTAACCCCTAGACTCCACTCCCTCCCAGAGCCAGGGGTAGAACCCAGGAGTCCTGGCTCCTAACCTCCCACTCTAACCCCTAGACTCCACTCCCTCCCAGAGCCAGGGGTAGAATCCAGGAGTCCTGAGTCCCAGCCCCTCTAGGCTCTAACCCCTAGACCCCACTCCCTCCCAGAGCCAGGGGTAGAACCCAGGAGTCCTGAGTCCCAGCCCCTCTTTGCTCTAACCCCTAGACTCCACTCCCTCCCAGAGCCAGGGGTAGAACCCAGGAGTCCTGACTCCCAGCCCCTCTTTGCTCTAACCCCTAGACTCCACTCCCTCCCAGAGCCAGGGGTAGAACCCAGGAGTCCTGACTCCCAGCCCCTCTTTGCTCTAACCCCTAGACTCCACTCCCTCCCAGAGCCAGGGGTAGAATCCAGGAGTCCTGACTCCCAGCCCCTCTTTGCTCTAACCCCTAGACTCCACTCCCTCCCAGAGCCAGGGGTAGAACCCAGGAGTCCTGACTCCCAGCCCCTCTTTGCTCTAACCCCTAGACTCCACTCCCTCCCAGAGCCAGGGGTAGAACCCAGGAGTCCTGACTCCCAGCCCCTCTTTGCTCTAACCCCTAGACTCCACTCCCTCCCAGAGCCAGGGGTAGAACCCAGGAGTCCTGGCTCCTAACCTCCCACTCTAACCCCTAGACTCCACTCCCTCCAGAGCCAGGGGTAGAACCCAGGAGTCCTGACTCCTAACCTCCCACTCTAACCCCTAGACTCCACTCCCTCCCAGAGCCAGGGGTAGAACCCAGGAGTCCTGGCTCCTAACCTCCCACTCTAACCCCTAGACTCCACTCCCTCCCAGAGCCAGGGGTAGAACCCAGGAGTCCTGGCTCCTAACCTCCCACTCTAACCCCTAGACTCCACTCCCTCCCAGAGCCAGGGGTAGAACCCAGGAGTCCTGGCTCCTGACCTCCCACTCTAACCCCTAGACTCCACTCCCTCCCAGAGCCAGGGGTAGAACCCAGGAGTCCTGGCTCCTAACCTCCCACTCTAACCCCTAGACCCCACTCCCTCCCAGAGCCAGGGGTAGAACCCAGGAGTCCTGGCTCCTAACCTCCCACTCTAACCCCTAGACTCCACTCCCTCCCAGAGCCAGGGGTAGAATCCAGGAGTCCTGGCTCCTAACCTCCCACTCTAACCACTAGACCCCACTCCCTCCCAGAGCCAGGGGTAGAACCCAGGAGTCCTGGCTCCTAACCTCCCACTCTAACCCCTAGACCCCACTCCCTCCCAGAGCCAGGGGTAGAACCCAGGAGTCCTGGCTCCTAACCTCCCACTCTAACCCCTAGACTCCACTCCCTCCCAGAGCCAGGGGTAGAACCCAGGAGTCCTGGCTCCTAACCACCCACTCTAACCCCTAGACTCCACTCCCTCCCAGAGCCAGGGGTAGAACCCAGGAGTCCTGGCTCCTAACCTCCCACTCTAACCCCTAGACCCCACTCCCTCCCAGAGCCAGGGGTAGAACCCAGGAGTCCTGGCTCCTAACCTCCCACTCTAACCCCTAGACTCCACTCCCTCCCAGAGCCAGGGGTAGAACCCAGGAGTCCTGGCTCCTAACCTCCCACTCTAACCCCTAGACTCCACTCCCTCCCAGAGCCAGGGGTAGAACCCAGGAGTCCTGGCTCCTAACCTCCCACTCTAACCCCTAGACTCCACTCCCTCCCAGAGCCAGGGGTAGAACCCAGGAGTCCTGGCTCCTAACCTCCCACTCTAACCCCTAGACTCCACTCCCTCCCAGAGCCAGGGGTAGAACCCAGGAGTCCTGACTCCCAGCCCCTCTTTGCTCTAACCCCTAGACTCCACTCCCTCCCAGAGCCAGGGGTAGAACCCAGGAGTCCTGACTCCCAGCCCCTCTTTGCTCTAACCCCTAGACTCCACTCCCTCCCAGAGCCAGGGGTAGAACCCAGGAGTCCTGACTCCCAGCCCCTCTTTGCTCTAACCCCTAGACTCCACTCCCTCCCAGAGCCAGGGGTAGAATCCAGGAGTCCTGACTCCCAGCCCCTCTTTGCTCTAACCCCTAGACTCCACTCCCTCCCAGAGCCAGGGGTAGAACCCAGGAGTCCTGACTCCCAGCCCCTCTTTGCTCTAACCCCTAGACTCCACTCCCTCCCAGAGCCAGGGGTAGAACCCAGGAGTCCTGACTCCCAGCCCCTCTTTGCTCTAACCCCTAGACTCCACTCCCTCCCAGAGCCAGGGGTAGAACCCAGGAGTCCTGACTCCCAGCCCCTCTTTGCTCTAACCCCTAGACTCCACTCCCTCCCAGAGCCAGGGGTAGAACCCAGGAGTCCTGACTCCCAGCCCCTCTTTGCTCTAACCCCTAGACTCCACTCCCTCCCAGAGCCAGGGGTAGAACCCAGGAGTCCTGGCTCCTAACCTCCCACTCTAACCCCTAGACTCCACTCCCTCCAGAGCCAGGGGTAGAACCCAGGAGTCCTGACTCCTAACCTCCCACTCTAACCCCTAGACTCCACTCCCTCCCAGAGCCAGGGGTAGAACCCAGGAGTCCTGGCTCCTAACCTCCCACTCTAACCCCTAGACTCCACTCCCTCCCAGAGCCAGGGGTAGAACCCAGGAGTCCTGGCTCCTAACCTCCCACTCTAACCCCTAGACTCCACTCCCTCCCAGAGCCAGGGGTAGAACCCAGGAGTCCTGGCTCCTGACCTCCCACTCTAACCCCTAGACTCCACTCCCTCCCAGAGCCAGGGGTAGAATCCAGGAGTCCTGGCTCCTAACCTCCCACTCTAACCCCTAGACCCCACTCCCTCCCAGAGCCAGGGGTAGAACCCAGGAGTCCTGGCTCCTAACCTCCCACTCTAACCCCTAGACCCCACTCCCTCCCAGAGCCAGGGGTAGAACCCAGGAGTCCTGGCTCCTAACCTCCCACTCTAACCCCTAGACTCCACTCCCTCCCAGAGCCAGGGGTAGAATCCAGGAGTCCTGGCTCCTGACCTCCCACTCTAACCCCTAGACTCCACTCCCTCCCAGAGACAGGGGTAGAATCCAGGAGTCCTGGCTCCTAACCTCCCACTCTAACCACTAGACCCCACTCCCTCCCAGAGCCAGGGGTAGAACCCAGGAGTCCTGGCTCCTAACCTCCCACTCTAACCCCTAGACCCCACTCCCTCCCAGAGCCAGGGGTAGAACCCAGGAGTCCTGGCTCCTAACCTCCCACTCTAACCCCTAGACTCCACTCCCTCCCAGAGCCAGGGGTAGAACCCAGGAGTCCTGACTCCCAGCCCCTCTTTGCTCTAACCCCTAGACCCCACTCCCTCCCAGAGCCAGGGGTAGAACCCAGGAGTCCTGACTCCCAGCCCCTCTTTGCTCTAACCCCTAGACTCCACTCCCTCCCAGAGCCAGGGGTAGAATCCAGGAGTCCTGACTCCCAGCCCCTCTTTGCTCTAACCCCTAGACTCCACTCCCTCCCAGAGCCAGGGGTAGAACCCAGGAGTCCTGACTCCCAGCCCCTCTTTGCTCTAACCCCTAGACTCCACTCCCTCCCAGAGCCAGGGGTAGAACCCAGGAGTCCTGACTCCCAGCCCCTCTTTGCTCTAACCCCTAGACTCCACTCCCTCCCAGAGCCAGGGGTAGAACCCAGGAGTCCTGACTCCCAGCCCCTCTTTGCTCTAACCCCTAGACTCCACTCCCTCCCAGAGCCAGGGGTAGAACCCAGGAGTCCTGGCTCCTAACCTCCCACTCTAACCCCTAGACTCCACTCCCTCCAGAGCCAGGGGTAGAACCCAGGAGTCCTGACTCCTAACCTCCCACTCTAACCCCTAGACTCCACTCCCTCCCAGAGCCAGGGGTAGAACCCAGGAGTCCTGGCTCCTAACCTCCCACTCTAACCCCTAGACTCCACTCCCTCCCAGAGCCAGGGGTAGAACCCAGGAGTCCTGGCTCCTAACCACCCACTCTAACCCCTAGACTCCACTCCCTCCCAGAGCCAGGGGTAGAACCCAGGAGTCCTGGCTCCTAACCTCCCACTCTAACCCCTAGACCCCACTCCCTCCCAGAGCCAGGGGTAGAACCCAGGAGTCCTGGCTCCTAACCTCCCACTCTAACCCCTAGACTCCACTCCCTCCCAGAGCCAGGGGTAGAACCCAGGAGTCCTGGCTCCTAACCTCCCACTCTAACCCCTAGACTCCACTCCCTCCCAGAGCCAGGGGTAGAACCCAGGAGTCCTGGCTCCTAACCTCCCACTCTAACCCCTAGACTCCACTCCCTCCCAGAGCCAGGTGTAGAACCCAGGAGTCCTGGCTCCTAACCTCCCACTCTAACCCCTAGACTCCACTCCCTCCCAGAGCCAGGGGTAGAACCCAGGAGTCCTGACTCCCAGCCCCTCTTTGCTCTAACCCCTAGACTCCACTCCCTCCCAGAGCCAGGGGTAGAACCCAGGAGTCCTGACTCCCAGCCCCTCTTTGCTCTAACCCCTAGACTCCACTCCCTCCCAGAGCCAGGGGTAGAACCCAGGAGTCCTGACTCCCAGCCCCTCTTTGCTCTAACCCCTAGACTCCATTCCCTCCCAGAGCCAGGGGTAGAATCCAGGAGTCCTGACTCCCAGCCCCTCTTTGCTCTAACCCCTAGACTCCACTCCCTCCCAGAGCCAGGGGTAGAACCCAGGAGTCCTGACTCCCAGCCCCTCTTTGCTCTAACCCCTAGACTCCACTCCCTCCCAGAGCCAGGGGTAGAACCCAGGAGTCCTGACTCCCAGCCCCTCTTTGCTCTAACCCCTAGACTCCACTCCCTCCCAGAGCCAGGGGTAGAACCCAGGAGTCCTGACTCCCAGCCCCTCTTTGCTCTAACCCCTAGACTCCACTCCCTCCCAGAGCCAGGGGTAGAACCCAGGAGTCCTGACTCCCAGCCCCTCTTTGCTCTAACCCCTAGACTCCACTCCCTCCCAGAGCCAGGGGTAGAACCCAGGAGTCCTGGCTCCTAACCTCCCACTCTAACCCCTAGACTCCACTCCCTCCAGAGCCTGGGGTAGAACCCAGGAGTCCTGACTCCTAACCTCCCACTCTAACCCCTAGACTCCACTCCCTCCCAGAGCCAGGGGTAGAACCCAGGAGTCCTGGCTCCTAACCTCCCACTCTAACCCCTAGACTCCACTCCCTCCCAGAGCCAGGGGTAGAACCCAGGAGTCCTGGCTCCTGACCTCCCACTCTAACCCCTAGACTCCACTCCCTCCCAGAGCCAGGGGTAGAACCCAGGAGTCCTGGCTCCTGACCTCCCACTCTAACCCCTAGACTCCACTCCCTCCCAGAGCCAGGGGTAGAATCCAGGAGTCCTGGCTCCTGACCTCCCACTCTAACCCCTAGACCCCACTCCCTCCCAGAGCCAGGGGTAGAACCCAGGAGTCCTGGCTCCTAACCTCCCACTCTAACCCCTAGACCCCACTCCCTCCCAGAGCCAGGGGTAGAACCCAGGAGTCCTGGCTCCTAACCTCCCACTCTAACCCCTAGACTCCACTCCCTCCCAGAGCCAGGGGTAGAATCCAGGAGTCCTGGCTCCTGACCTCCCACTCTAACCCCTAGACTCCACTCCCTCCCAGAGACAGGGGTAGAATCCAGGAGTCCTGGCTCCTGACCTCCCACTCTAACCCCTAGACCCCACTCCCTCCCAGAGCCAGGGGTAGAACCCAGGAGTCCTGGCTCCTAACCTCCCACTCTAACCCCTAGACCCCACTCCCTCCCAGAGCCAGGGGTAGAACCCAGGAGTCCTGGCTCCTAACCTCCCACTCTAACCCCTAGACTCCACTCCCTCCCAGAGCCAGGGGTAGAATCCAGGAGTCCTGGCTCCTGACCTCCCACTCTAACCCCTAGACTCCACTCCCTCCCAGAGACAGGGGTAGAATCCAGGAGTCCTGGCTCCTAACCTCCCACTCTAACCACTAGACCCCACTCCCTCCCAGAGCCAGGGGTAGAACCCAGGAGTCCTGGCTCCTAACCTCCCACTCTAACCCCTAGACCCCACTCCCTCCCAGAGCCAGGGGTAGAACCCAGGAGTCCTGGCTCCTAACCTCCCACTCTAACCCCTAGACTCCACTCCCTCCCAGAGCCAGGGGTAGAACCCAGGAGTCCTGGCTCCTAACCACCCACTCTAACCCCTAGACTCCACTCCCTCCCAGAGCCAGGGGTAGAACCCAGGAGTCCTGGCTCCTAACCTCCCACTCTAACCCCTAGACCCCACTCCCTCCCAGAGCCAGGGGTAGAACCCAGGAGTCCTGGCTCCTAACCTCCCACTCTAACCCCTAGACTCCACTCCCTCCCAGAGCCAGGGGTAGAACCCAGGAGTCCTGGCTCCTAACCTCCCACTCTAACCCCTAGACTCCACTCCCTCCCAGAGCCAGGGGTAGAACCCAGGAGTCCTGGCTCCTAACCTCCCACTCTAACCCCTAGACTCCACTCCCTCCCAGAGCCAGGGGTAGAACCCAGGAGTCCTGGCTCCTAACCTCCCACTCTAACCCCTAGACTCCACTCCCTCCCAGAGCCAGGGGTAGAATCCAGGAGTCCTGGCTCCTAACCTCCCACTCTAACCCCTAGACTCCACTCCCTCCCAGAGCCAGGGGTAGAACCCAGGAGTCCTGGCTCCTAACCTCCCACTCTAACCACTAGACCCCACTCCCCTTGCAGAGCCAGAGAGAGAACTTGTTTTCTGTCTCCTTCAGGAAAGACTTTGAGCTCAGCGCACTGAATGCCCGGATCGAGGATGAGCAACTGATAGCTGCCCAGCTCCAGAAGAAGCTCAAAGAGCTTCAGGTGAGGCAGGCTGGCTTGTACGTCACCAGAGTTGGGGTCCAGAAATGCTCCCCACCTAGCTGGGCTGGTAGCAGGATGATCTCGGTGCTCATCTCCTCTCCAGACTTTACTCTGTGTTGCTTGGGGGTGTCTCCACAATCCCTCCCCCCTTTCTCTCCGGTCGAGAATTAGGAAGGAGGAGCTCTCCTCCATCGAAAGTCTAGAACCAATAGAGACATTGAGGGTCCCCTCTTTTGTGTCTCAGGAAAATTCTCTTCCTCTCTGCTGTAGAACAGTATGCCCCAAAAGGGAGAAGATCTCATATTGGTCTGAGCCTATGGTCCTTTGCTTCTAGAACTTAGACTACTTTTATAATGATCTAGAACGCCTACATGTTTTATTTGGCGCTGTGGGGTCTAGATCTGTTTAAAGAAATGGGTTATCTGAGCTCTCTCCTGATTGAACAGGGAATCTCCAGAACCCGTACTATTCCTTCCCTGCTCTAGAATGTCCACCAGTCATTTTCAACATTGGGCGCTCTAGATGCTGCTAAGGCCACTTGCTTCTAGACCCCCCATGCTTTCCCTGATCTAGAACATCTACATTCTGTCCTTTGGAGCTGCGTGTTGTAGACCCAGTTCAGGCACTTTACTTCTGGAACCCAAAGCATTCTTTCCCATGACCTAGGATGTCTACATGCTGTATGTGAAACTGGGTGTGTGAGATCTGGCTAATGACCTTTGTTCCTAGAACTTTTCTATCGTATCTAGCATATGTCACGTTCCAGATTTGGCTGAGGACCTTTGCTCCTCTATCCCACGTGTTCCTGCCTGCTCTAGCATGTGAGATGTTCTAGGCCTGTCTAAGCCCGTGGGTCTCTCTCCGGCTGCAGGCGCGCATCGAGGAGCTGGAGGAGGAGCTGGAGGCAGAGCGCACAGCCCGGGCCAAGGTGGAGAAGCTGCGCTCGGACCTGTCGCGGGAGCTGGAGGAGATCAGCGAGCGGCTGGAGGAGGCGGGCGGCGCCACCTCGGTGCAGATCGAGATGAACAAGAAGCGGGAGGCGGAGTTCCAGAAGATGCGGCGGGACCTGGAGGAGGCCACGCTGCAGCACGAGGCCACGGCCGCCACCCTGCGCAAGAAACACGCCGACTCGGTGGCCGAGCTGGGCGAGCAGATCGACAACCTGCAGCGCGTCAAGCAGAAGCTGGAGAAGGAGAAGAGCGAGCTCAAGCTGGAGCTGGATGATGTCAGCTCCAACTTGGAGCAGCTGCTCAAAGCCAAGGTGCCCCGGGGGCAGGCTGATGGAGGGGAGGGGCCATGGGTAGTTGGAGGGGCTAAGGATGGAGGGGCCGATCATAGCTGTGAGGGCAGCATCAGTGGGGGAGGAGCCACTTCCTCCTACTTAGAACCGGTGCTCATGAGGGCCAGACAAAGGCAGGGAGGTGGGGCCGAAGCTAGTGGGCAGGGGGAGGTGCCTCTCTTTCTGCCGCCCTCCTGGTTTTTCGGGGTCTCCTTTTCCTGTCGCTCCTTCATTCTCCCGTTGGTTTCTTCCCCTCTTCCTTCCCTTCGCCGCCCCAACGTCTCCCCTTCCCCAGGCCAACCTGGAGAAGCTGTGCCGGACGGTGGAGGACCAGATGAACGAACACAGGACCAAGTCCGAGGAGGCGCAGCGCATGGTGAACGACCTCACCACCCAGCGTGCCAAGCTCCAGGCTGAGAACGGTGAGTGGGGACCCCCCATCGCCCTGCCCCCTGGGACCCCCCCATCACCCTACACCCCTAGGATCCCCCATCACCCTTCCCCCTGGTATCCCCCCATCGCCCTACACCCCTGGGACCCCCCATCACCCTTCACCCCTGGGACCCCCCCATCACCCTACACCCCTGGGATCCCCCATTGCCCTGCCCCCTGGGACCCCCATCACCCTCGCCCTACACCCTTGGGACCCCCCATCGCCCTGCCCCCTGGGACCCCCCATCGCCCTTCACCCCTGGGACCCCCCCATCGCCCTGCCTCCTGGGACCCCCCATCACCCTACACCCCTGGGACCCCCCATCGCCCTACACCCCTGGGACCCTGCAATCTTGGGACCCCCTCCCTGCCCCCTATGCCCCTGGGACTCCCCCACCCGCCCCTGAGAGTCTTGCTGCATCCTCCTGACCACCCCATGAGGGATGTGCCCTCTGGGAGCCCCCTCTTTGCCCCCCATGTCCCCTCCCTCCCCCCTGCACCCCACACGCCATGTACGAGCCCCTGAGCCCTCTAACCCTCCTCCCCACCCTCTGCCCCTCCCTGGGGGACCCCCCAAGAGCTCTCTCCCAACCCCCTGCACTCCATATGAGGGATCCTCCCCCCGCACCCCTGGGAGCCCCCCTCACGGTCCTCGTGCACTGGGGTGAGGGGTGCGGGGTCCCCACGGAGGATGGTTCCCTATTCTCCCTTTCTGCCCTGCGCCCAGGTGAGCTGGCCAGACAGCTGGACGAGAAGGATGCGCTGGTCAACCAGCTGACACGGGGGAAGCTGACGTACACCCAGCAGCTGGAAGATCTCAAGAGACAACTGGAGGAAGAGGCCAAGGCAAGGGCTGGGCTGGCAGGGGGCTGCGGGTCAGGAGTGAGGGGCACCGGCGGGGGGGGGGGGGGGGAGAGGGCTGGACTAGCAGGTGGCTACAGGTCGGGAGTGAGGGGCACCGGCAGAGTTGGCGGGGGGAGGGGATGGGCTAGCAGGGGGCTGTGGATCGGGAGTGAGGGGCACCGGCAGAGCTGGGGGGGGCAGGGCTGGACGGGCAGGGGCTGTGGGTCGGGAGTGAGGGGCACCAGCAGAGCTGGGGCGGGGGGGTTGGCTAGCAGGGGGCTGTGGGGCGGGAGTGAGGGGCACTGGCAGAGCTCTTTGTCCCCCACCCCAGACGAAGAACGCCCTGGCCCACGCGCTGCAGTCAGCCCGGCATGACTGCGACCTGCTGCGGGAGCAGTACGAGGAGGAGACGGAGGCGAAGGCCGAGCTGCAGCGCTCGCTCTCCAAGGCCAACTCCGAGGTGGCGCAGTGGAGAACCAAGTACGAGACAGACGCCATCCAGAGGACAGAGGAGCTGGAGGAGGCCAAGTGAGTGCCAGGCGGCTTTCCCTATCGCCGTCTCCCTCCCTGCCTTCCCCCCGTCCTGGGAACTTGTCTAGAATGCTCTAGAGCCATCTGGAACATGAGGATCCCATGTGGCAGGCCAGTGTTTTGGATGTTTTCTCCTGGGGACTTGTCTAGAGCGGTCTAGAACCCTTCCATTCCCCCGTTCTTCCACTCCTGTTTGCTTTCACCCTCTCATTCAATCCCTCCTATTTTCTTTTTGTTCCCTTGTTCTTTTATTTTTTTGTGCATTCTCTTATTCTTTTGTGCTTTTTCTTTCATCCGCTCCTCTTGTTTCTCTCATTCATTCTTTTTTTTCACATTCATTCTCGTTTGTTCTGTCATTTTTTCTTTCTTTCTGTTGTTCTTTCATTTCTTGTTTTGTTTGTTCTATCTTCCCATCTCTCTTGCTTCCTTTCTTTCTCTTGGCTTTTCATTTCTTTGTTCTTTCGTCCGCCTGTTCTTTTTTCCTTTCATCCTTTTTTGTTCTTTTGTTCCTTCTTGCATTCCTTCTGTTTTTTCTTTTTTCCTTTTTTATTGTTTGTCTCATTCTTTTTCTTTTTTCCTTTCATCTTCTTGTTCTTTCTTTTTTCTTGTCCTTTCTTTCTGTTCATTCTTTCTTCCTAATTGTTTGTTCTTCCTGTTCATCCTTTCCTTCCCTTCCCTCCCCTTCCCTCCCCTTTCCTTTCCTTTCCTTTAATCCTCTCTTATGCTTGGTTCGACATTCCCACCATCTCTCCTATTTCCTTCCATCTTGCCCTGAAGTGAAGGTGTGTGTGTCTCTCTCTATTCCCCACCACGGACCAGAAACTCCTTTTGTCTTGAAGGGTCTAGAACATAAGGTTCCCATTCATCCCGCCAGTGTCTTGGTCATGTACAGCTGGAAGATTGTCTACAATGGTCTAGAGCAGTCTAGAATATAAGAATCCCACGTGTCAATCCAGTGTCTTGGTAATTTTCTACGGGGAACTTGTCTAGAATGGTCCAGACCATCAGGCCGGTGTCACAGGCATTTTTCTCCCGGGAACCCCCTGTAACTCCAAGGCTGAGGGAGGTGGGGAAGAGCCCAGGTCGCTCTTTGGTGACCAATGGTGTCTGTCGCCCCCCGGTGGCAGGAAGAAGCTGGCGCAGCGGCTGCAGGAGGCGGAGGAGGCTGTGGAGGCCGTGAACGCCAAGTGCTCGTCGCTGGAGAAGACCAAGCACCGGCTGCAGAATGAGATAGAGGACTTGATGGTGGATGTGGAGCGGTCAAACGCTGCCGCAGCTGCCCTGGACAAGAAGCAGAGAAACTTCGACAAGGTGGGACTGGGGGAGGGAGGAGAGGGGGGAGAGAGAATGAATGAATGGATGAAACAGAGCAAAGAAAGAATGAAACAGGGCCAAAGGAAGACAGAATAAAACAGAACTAAAGAAATGAAGCTTGAATTAAATAGAGGCGAGGAAAGAAAGAAAGAAAGAAAGAAAGAAAGAAAGAGGTAGAGCCGCAGAAAAATTGACTACAAAGCCAAAAAATAATAAATTAAGTAAAATCAAGGAAGGAAGGAAGGAAGGAAGGAAGGAAGGAAGGAAGGAAGGAAGGAAGGGATAAAACAGAGTGAATGAATGAAATAGATCAAAGAAAGACTAGAAGGAAATAAAGAAGGAAACAGAGCACAGAAGAAATGAAATAGAGCCTAGGAAAGAAAGAAGCAAAACCAAATATAAATAAAATAGAACAAAAGAATGGAACAAAAGTAAAAATGGACTAGAGGGAAGGAGCCAAAGAATGAGAGCATGAAGTACAAAGAAAAATTGAATAAAAAGCCAATGAACAAATGAATGAAACAGAGCAAAGAGGGACTTAAATGGAGGCAAAAGATAGATAGGGTGAAAGATGGAAAGAAAACGAAATAGAGAGAGCCAAATAAAGAACGAGTGAATGAAACAGAGCCAAAGAATGAATGAAATAGAGCCAAGGAAGGCAAAAAATACTTTTCAGCAACCAACAATTGGGTATTTTTCAGCAGAAAACATTCTCATTTGGGTTGCTAAGAGGTGAAAAAAAATTATTTCCCCGAAAAGTCAACATTTCCACCCCCTCCCATCTCGTTCTCCTTTCGAAGATGGGGAGACCATAATATCTCAGAGCTTACGAGGTGACTTGATCATGGTCTACAACAGGGATCGGCAACCTTTGGCACGTGGCTCGCCAGGGTAAGCACCCTGGCAGGCCGGGCCAGTTTGTTTACCTGCCGCGTCCGCAGGTTCGGCCGATCACGGCTCCCACTGGCCGTGGTTCGCCGCTCCAGGCCAATGGGGGCAGCGGGAAGTGACGGCCAGCATATCCCTCCTCCCACGCCGCTTCCTGCAGCCCCCATTGGCCTGGAGCGGTGAACCACGGCCAGTGGGAGCCACGATCAGCCGAACCTGCGGACGTGGCAGGTAAACAAACCGGCCCGGCCTGCCAGGGTGCTTACCCTGGCAGGCCGCAGGCCAAACGTTGCCGATCCCTGGTCTACAAGGATCTACCTAGGCAAGAGGTTTTCTGGTAGGGCGCTCTTGAATCTCAGCACCCAAAGGAGAACAAGACCCAGTGCCTGGACTCTGAAGTACGACATGTTCAGACTAGAAATAAGGTGCAAATTTTTCACCGGCACAGGAATTAACCCTTAGAAGAGCCAGCCTAGGCTGACAGTGGCTTCTCCGTCACTTGGCATCTTTAAATCAAGAACTGGCGTCTCTTAAGACATGTTCTAGCTCAGCTGTCAGATATGGGCTGGAGACATGGGTGACTGGGCTTAGAATCTACGGAAAGGGGGAGAGACCGAGGACAGGGAAAGCAGGAAGGAATGAAAAGCTAGAGGAAAGGGGAGAGAAGGGAGAGGGGCCCAGAGCAGGGAGTTTTCTCCGCTGAGCAGAAGGCTCATCCATTGGGGTGACTCTCTCACCCCCCACCCCACCCCCCAGATCCTGTCCGAGTGGAAGCAGAAGTTCGAGGAGTCGCAGACAGAGCTGGAGTCGTCGCAGAAGGAGGCGCGGTCACTCAGCACCGAGCTCTTCAAGCTGAAGAACGCCTACGAGGAGTCGCTGGAGCATCTGGAGACCTTCAAGAGGGAGAACAAGAACCTACAGGGTGAGACTCCCCAGCCCACTCCCCGGCACCCCCTGCCCCCGCTCCCTGCAGCACAGCGCCCCCTGGCCCCACGCTGGGGTAGGACAATCTCCCACCCTAGCCATGACCCGCCTCCGGCTTAGCGCGGTCTCTCTCCCCCCGCAGAGGAGATCTCGGACCTGACGGAGCAGCTGGGAACCAGCGGCAAAACCATCCATGAGCTGGAGAAGGTGCGGAAGCAGCTGGAGGCCGAGAAGATGGAGCTGCAGGCGGCGCTGGAGGAGGCTGAGGTGAGGGGCACGGCCGAGCACCCCTTCCCAGAGCCGCGTGGGGGTCAGCCGGAAACCCCTTCCCAGAGCCGCGTGGGGGTCAGCCAGGAACCCCCCCAGCGCCGTCAGCCGGGAACCCCTTCCCAGAGCCGCGTGGGGGTCAGCCGGGAACCACCCTCCAGCGCCGTCAGCCGGGAACCCCTTCCCAGAGCCGCGTGGGGGTCAGCCAGGAACCCCCCCCAGCGCCGTCAGCCGGGAACCCCTTCCCAGAGCCGCGTGGGGGTCAGCCGGGAACCACCCCCCAGCGCCGTCAGCCGGGAACCCCTTCCCAGAGCCGCGTGGGGGTCAGCCGGGAACCCCCCCAGCGCCGTCAGCCGGGAACCCCTTCCCAGAGCCGCGTGGGGGTCAGCCGGGAACCCCTTCCCAGAGTCGCGTGGGGGTCAGCCGGGAACCCCCCCAGCGCCGTCAGCCGGGAACCCCTTCCCAGAGCCGCGTGGGGGTCAGCCGGGAACCCCCCCAGCGCCGTCAGCCGGGAACCCCTTCCCAGAGTCGCGTGGGGGTCAGCCAGGAACCTCTTCCCAGAGCCGCGTGGGGGTCAGCCGGGAACCCCCCCAGCGCCGTCAGCCGGGAACCCCTTCCCAGAGCCGCGTGGGGGTCAGCCGGGAACCCCCCCAGCGCCGCCAGCCGGGAACCCCTTCCCAGAGTCGCGTGGGGGTCAGCCAGGAACCTCTTCCCAGAGCCGCGTGGGGGTCAGCCAGGAACCCCCCCAGCGCCGTCAGCCGGGAACCCCTTCCCAGAGCCGCGTGGGGGTCAGCCGGGAACCAACCCCCAGCGCCGTCAGCCGGGAACCCCTTCCCAGAGCCGCGTGGGGGTCAGCCGGGAACCACCCCCCAGCGCCGTCAGCCGGGAACCCCTTCCCAGAGTCGCGTGGGGGTCAGCCAGGAACCCCCCCAGCGCCTTCAGCCGGGAACCCCTTCCCAGAGTCGCGTGGGGGTCAGCCGGGAACCTCTTCCCAGAGCCGCGTGGGGGTCAGCCAGGAACCCCCCCAGCGCCGTCAGCCGGGAACCCCTTCCCAGAGCCGCGTGGGGGTCAGCCGGGAACCCCCCCAGCGCCGGCTCTGCCTATTCTGATTTCATTTTCCCTTTCTCTCTTTCCAACCCTTTCCCCGGTCTTCCCCTTTCATTCACCCTTGCTTTTTTCACTCATTCTTTTCTTCTGTCTGCCACTTTTTCAATTCTTTCTTTCTTTCTATTGATTTCTCCTTCCTCTCTTTCTTTGCTTTTCTTTATTCCTTCTTTCTATCTTTTCCCTCCATTCATTTCTTCTCTCTCTTTTGGTCTCCATTCCTCTCCTCCTTCATTAATTTCTTCTTTCTTTCCATCTCTGCTTTTTTTCATTCCTCCTTTCTTTCTCTCTCTGTCTTGGATTCATTTTTTTCTCCCTGTCTTCTTTTTCATTCCTTCTTTCATGCATTTCTGGTTTCATTTTGCCTCTCTGTCTTTCCAATGCCTTCCCCATTCTTTCCTCTTCATCCACTCTTCTTTTTCCACTCACTCCTTCCTCCTCTCTGTCTTTTTTCATCCTTCCTTTAACATATTTCTTCTTTCTTTCTTATTTGGGATTTCATTTTTCCTCTCTCTCTCTTTCCAATCCTTTCTCCATTCTTTCTATTTCATTCACTCTTCCCTTTTTCATTCATTCTTTAATTCTTTCTGCCTCATTTTTCATTCTTCCTCTGATATATTTACTCCTTCCTTCTCTCTCCACCTCCCCTCTCCTTTAATTTCTTTCTTTCTTTCTTTCTTTCTTTCTTTCTTTCTTTCTTTGTATTAATCTCTCTCTCTCTTTTCTCTCATTCATTCATCCTCCCTCCTCCCCCCCACCCCCAGGCCTCTCTGGAGCACGAGGAGGGGAAGATCCTGCGGGCGCAGCTGGAGTTTAACCAGTTCAAGGCGGATTTCGAGCGGAAGCTGGCGGAGAAGGACGAGGAGATGGAGCAGGCCAAGCGCAACCACCTGCGGGTGGTGGATTCGCTGCAGACCTCGCTGGACGCCGAGACCCGCAGCCGCAACGAGGCGCTGAGAGTCAAGAAGAAGATGGAGGGCGACCTCAACGAGATGGAGATCCAGCTGAGCCACGCCAACCGCATGGCGGCCGAGGCCCAGAAGCAAGTCAAGCTGCTGCAGGGATTGCTCAAGGTACCTCCAGGGGGCGCTGTGCTGTGAGGGGGTCCCAATGGTTCCCTGTCTCCCAGCCTGGCCCTAGGGGGCGCTGTGCTGTGGAGGGGAGGGTCCTGGCCATGCCCTGTCTACCCACTCATGGCCTGTTCTCCCTCCACCCCAGGACACCCAGATCCAGCTGGACGACGTTGTCCGGGCCAATGAGGACCTAAAGGAGAACATCGCCATTGTGGAGCGGCGGAACAACCTGCTGACGGCCGAGCTGGAGGAGCTGCGAGCCGTGGTGGAGCAGACGGAGCGCGCCCGGAAACTGGCTGAGCAGGAGCTGATAGAAGCCAGTGAGAGAGTCCAGCTGCTCCACACCCAGGTGAGAGAGATGGGGACCCCCGACATCTGACCCCTTGAGCGGAACCCCCTTTGGTCCACTACAGAAAACCTGGCCCCAGCAGCGGTTCCCATCACTGACCCATGTGATCTTCCCTGTTCATTCATGACAGGAGCCTAGAACATTGACACTGCCCTGTTGGGTCTGGAGAGTGATCTAGAACATGACAGCCATAATCTAGAGTGTGGGTGCTGCTGTGTTGAGGTTGGATTGTAATCCAGAACATGAGCAGCACTTTGTTTGCTCTAGGAAGTGGTCTAGAGCCTCGATACTGCCATTTTTGTGTCTGGGTAACCATTTAGAATGTGATTGCCACTTGATTTGTTCTAGATAATAGTCTAGAATATCCACTAATAGTCTAGAATATCCACTCTGTCTGGAAAACAACGTAGCATAAGATCACAACCATATGGGCTACCCTGTTCATCCATGACAGGAATGGGTTTGGGTGATGCTCTGGAACATGGCTAGAGCTCAGCACTTTCTGGATAGTAGTCTAGAAGATGGCCATTGCCAAGTTCATTCAGAATAGTCATCTAGAACATGGTGGCCATTTTATTTGTTCTGGATAATACTCTGAAATATAAACATCACTTTATTTGTTCTGAATAATCATCTAGAAGATGGTTATCACCCAGTTTAGTCTGACTAAGAGTCTAGAACATGACAAACATGTTTTGAGTGAGGTGATAGTCTAGAATATATGTATAATATGGCCAGTGTCCTGATTGCTTGGGGGGAAATGTCTAGAACTTGTCTTGGTCAGGTAAAATAACATCCTGGAATGGGATCACTGCACCATTTGGCTGGGGCAATAATGTAGAACATTTGGGTGGGGTGACAGTCTAGAATATGATAATTACTCCTTTTCTGCAGATAATAGTCTAGAATATGCCCATTTTGAGTGGGATAAGTCTAGAAAATAGTCACTGCTCTGTGTGTGAGAGACAAGAGTCTCTTATTTGTCTGGTGCCTGTACAGACCTCATTCCACCAGCTGGTTTTAGGCCAATCTAGAGCTTGAGTCTCAACAACCACCCACTGATTCCATTTAATTCAAGATCAAGGAGCTAGAACATTTTAGGGAATGGCATTTCTCCCAGAGAGGCAAATCTAGAACAGACCTGCCAGCATGGGGTTCTAGCCCACCAGGGAAGGAGCTCAGATGGCTCAGATCCTGAGCTGTCAGGGAACTATCTCTAGGTCTGATGGAACAATGCCGCCTCTGAGCTTATCTCCCCTCACCCACTGATCTAGAACACCAGCCTGATCAACCAGAAGAAGAAGATGGAGGCGGATCTGTCCCAGCTGCAGACAGAGGTGGAGGAGGCCGTGCAGGAGTGCAGGAATGCCGAGGAGAAGGCCAAGAAAGCCATCACTGACGTGAGTGTGAGGGAATGGGACACGAGGTCTTTCCCCTCTAGGGGGCACCAGCTCCGATCTAGTCCCAGGGTGGGGGTACTGGCTGGCTCAGGGGGGCAGGGAATGACTTTTCTTTCTGGCCGGCAGGCAGCAATGATGGCGGAGGAGCTGAAGAAGGAGCAGGACACCAGCGCCCACCTGGAGCGGATGAAGAAGAACATGGAGCAGACCATCAAGGACCTGCAGCTGCGGCTGGATGAGGCCGAGCAGCTGGCCCTCAAGGGCGGCAAGAAGCAGCTGCAGAAGCTGGAGGCGCGTGTCCGGGAGCTCGAGAACGAGCTGGAGTCGGAGCAGAAGCGCAACGCGGAGAGCATCAAGGGCCTGCGCAAATCAGAGCGGCGCATCAAGGAGCTCACCTACCAGGTACCTGCTGGGAGGGGGTGGGTCTGGAAACAAGAGGAGCTGCAAATCTTGCAGTCCATAATACAAGTGATATGCTCCAGAATGCGAGTCGCATGCCTTAGAACACAATGTGTGCTCTAGAACCTGAAGTGCATGCCCCAGAACTTGCAGTCTAGAACATGAATTGTCTGACATGGAACACAAGTAGCTGCCCCCAAACACGCTATGTATTCTCTAGAACATATGACACATGCCCCAGGGCATGTACGGTCCTATCCAGAACATCATCCTAGCTGTTCTGAATTGCAAATACCCGGCTTCTGACCATCCCACACTAGGACTTGAGCATCACACTCAAGACACATGCTACAGAATTGTTTGCCTGGTCTAGAAGATCTTACTGATCATTGTAGACCTCGGTGAGCATGTCCTGTTCCAGAAACCTCTGCACCAGAACACAAGCTATCCACTCGAGATCGTGGGACATGTGGCGCAGAACATAACCTGATCTATGCTAGACCATAGATGACCTAGAATCATAGATCCAAGGTCAGAAAGGACCATTGTGGTCATCTAGCCAGATCTCCTGTATATTACAGGCCATAGACTTCCCTGACTTGTTCTAGAATAGTTTTCACATGTTCTAGAGCCCCCGAGCTCCTGGCCTGGGAGGCTAGCCCCTGGCCCCTCCCCTGCTCTCCCCCCTCCCCCACAGCCCCAGCTCGCTCGCTCCGCCGCCGGTGCAATGCTCTGGGTGGTGGGGCTGTGAGCTCCTGGGGCAGCGCAGCTGCAGAGCCCGGCCTGACCTGGTCTCTGTGCTGCGCGGTGGGGGTGGTGGCGTGGCCTGACTCCAGCCAGGCAGCACGGCTGTAGCGCTGCCAGCCACCAGTGCTCCAGGCAGCTCGGTAAGGGGGCAGGGAGCAGGGGGTGTTAGATAGAGGGCAGGGGAGTTCGGGGTGGTGGTCAGGGGGCAGAGGTGTGGATGGTGGTCAGGGGGAAACAGGGGGTTGAATGGGGGCAGGGGTCCCGGGGGGGCAGTCAGGAAGAAGAAGGGGGGGTTGGATGGGGCGGCAGGGGGCAGTCAGGGGCAGGGGTTCCGGGGGCAGTCAGGGGACAGGGAGAAGGGGTGGTTGGATGGGGCAGAGGTCCCAGGGGGCCATCAGGAATGAGAGGAGGGGTTGGATGGGGTGTCAGAGGTCCAGGGGCAGTCAGGGGACAGGGGGGTTGGATGGGGCAGGAGTCCCCGGGGGGGGCAGATAGGAGGTGGGGGCCGGCCCATGAACCCCTCCCCTAACCGGCCCTCCATACAATTTACTAAACCCGATGCTGCCCTCAGGCCAAAAAGTTTGCCCGCCCCTGCTCTAGAGCATAGCACACCCATTAGCGCTCTGTTCCATTGCCAAACTCAAGAACACCATTCACTCCATAGTCTCCAACCCTGCATGAAATCCCCATGGGTTACCTCCATATTCTACAGTAACAGCCAGGAGTATCTCCGCATCCCCAGCCATCCTGCTGTTCTAGAGCCAGGCTCTTACCCAGTCCTGCTCTACAACCAACTCCTAACTGGCTTGGCTTTTGGTCTAGAACATGATGGATCTAGAAACCATCACCCCTCACACTGGCCTTTTTAAATTGTAGATCAAGGATACCCCAGCAGCCCTTGGGTTTTAGACAGGTCTAGAGTAATTATGGGGCTCTTCTGTTACCACCCCCACTTGAGGAAGCACACATAGACTTATGGTCATGAACGGAGGTTGGGGATTAATCCAGACCCCCATGGTTCTTGAGCAGCTGGGTTCCAGAGCCACTGGCTGAATCCAGAATTTCTTCCCCCCTCCCGCCTCATCTCTCCAGACTGAGGAGGACAGGAAGAATCTGATCCGTCTCCAGGACCTGGTAGACAAACTCCAGCTGAAGGTCAAAGCCTACAAGCGGCAGGCCGAGGAGGCGGTGAGTGTCCAGAACTTCTAGATCCTCCCCATGATGCATTCTGGAATCCAGACCTCCTCCTCCCCCGGACCCCAGAACCCAGATGGACGGGCAGATGGACAGTTGAGTGGGTGGATAGATGGAGAGTTGATGGAAAGGTTGGATGAGAAAATGGAAGAATGGATGGATTGTAACCAATCAGTACAGGGGAGCTGGCCCCCTCCTATTCTTCCCTGAGCCCTTATCTGTTGGAAATCCAGTGGTGGGTAGTTCCACAGGTTAACACATCCCATTTTCTTCTCTGTGTCCCCAGTGGGACAGGCACCCCCTGCCTTGGGGCAGTACCCAGGTAGGTGCAGGGGCCTGGCCATGCTGAACTCTGGGCTGCGCTGCAGACCCAGTAGCGGGCAGTTCCACAGGGTAACACTCCGGTTTCTCTCCCCCGGCAGGAGGAACAAGCCAACACCAACCTGGCCAAGTTCCGGAAGGTGCAGCACGAACTGGACGAGGCGGAGGAGCGGGCCGACATCGCCGAGTCCCAGGTCAACAAGCTGCGGGCCAAGAGCCGCGACATCGGAGCCAAGGTAGGCCATGCTGGGGCTGCCCCTCCCCCTCCTCTGACCCCATCCCCTCTTCTCCTCTCCTTCCCCATTTCTCCTGTCACCTCTTCTCCCCTCCCATCTTCCCTCCCACGTCTTTGCCCTCGTATTGACACTCGCTTTCTCTCTCTGTTCTTTTGCAGAAGGGGCTGAACGAGGAGTAACTCCCGTGACCCCCCCGGCACTCCCCCGGCTGCGACTGACAGACCCCGCCACCCCGACCCACCTCTGCTCTATGTATATCAGTGTCGGCCCCCATGCCCCCTTCCCAGACTGTAGAATAAAATGCATTGTACAGCACCGTGCACTCTGCGTGTGACTTTAAATAAACACGCTCCACGGCACAGTGCCTCCGCCAAGCCCTGCCCCTGGCTCCCCACAGCACAGTGCCCCCCGCCGAGCCCCACCCCCAGCTCCCCCATCCGAACCCCACCCCCGGCTCCCCACAGAGCAGCGCCCCCCGCCGAGCCCCACCCCGGGCTCCCCACAGCGCAGCGTCCCACGACGAGCCCGGCTCCCTGCTCCCAACAGTGCAGTGCCCCCCATCCGAGCCCCACCCCCGACTCCCCCATCCGAGCCCCACCCCCAACTCCTCACAGCGCAGTGCCCCCCGCCGAGCCCCGCTCCCAGCTCCCCACGGCATGGAACCCCCCACCGAGCCCCACCCCTGGCTCCCCACAGCGCAGCGCCCCCCGCCGAGCCCCACCCCCGGCTCCCCACAGCGCACCGCCCCCCGCCGAACCCCGCCCCCGGCTCTGAACAGCCTGGCGCCCCGAGCGCTACACACCCGTGTCCTCTCTACCCATAGATGATTTGAGCTGAGACCCTATACTGTCATTGGCATCACCTGCCCACTAGTGCCCAGTTTCCGTATTGCACAATGAACCGGAGGGGACGGGGTTACAGCCCGGGATGGGGCCTGGGACCCAGGCATCCAGGACGCTGCTCAGCACCTGCCAGTTGAGACGCGAGGGTGGGGAATGGAAAGGGGCATTGTGGAGGGAGAGGGGGATGGACGGGTGGATATCGCACAGGGAGGGAGGGATGCTGTGGCGGGAGAGGGGGATTCATAGATTCATAGATTCTAGGACTGGAAGGGACCTCGAGAGGTCATCGAGTCCAGTCCCCTGCCCTCATGGTAGGACCAAATACTGTCTAGACCATCCCTGATAGACATTTATCTAACCTACTCTTAAATATCTCCAGAGATGGAGATTCCACAACCTCCCTAGGCAATTTATTCCAGTGTTTAACCACCCTGACAGTTAGGAACTTTTTCCTAATGTCCAACCTAGACCTCCCTTGCTGCAGTTTAAGCCCATTGCTTCTTGTTCTGTCCTTAGAGGCTAAGGTGAACAAGTTTTCTCCCTCCTCCTTATGACACCCTTTTAGATACCTGAAAACTGCTATCAGTCTTCTCTTTTCCAAACTAAACAAACCCAATTCTTTCAGCCTTCCTTCATAGGTCATGTTCTCAAGACCTTTAATCATTCTTGTTGCTCTTCTCTGGATCCTTTCCAATTTCTCCACATCTTTCTTGAAATGCGGTGCCCAGAACTGGACACAATACTCCAGCTGAGGCCTAACCAGAGCAGAGTAGAGCGGAAGAATGACTTCTCGTGTCTTGCTCACAACACACCCGTTAATACATCACAGAATCATGTTTGCTTTCTTTGCAACAGCATCACACTGTTGACTCATATTTAGCCTGTGGTCCACTATAACCCCTAGATCCCTTTCTGCCGTACTCCTTCCTAGACAGTCTCTTCCCATTCTGTATGTGTGAAACTGATTTTTTCTTCCTAAGTGGAGCACTTTGCATTTGGAGGGATGATGTGGAGGGAGAGGGGGATGGACGGATGGATATCGCACAGGGAGGGAGGGATGATGTGGAGGGAGAGGGGGATGGACGGACGGATATCGCACAGGGAGGGCTGTTGTGGAGGGAGAGGGGGATGGACGGATGCATATTACACAGGGAGGGATGTTGTTGAGGGAGAGGGGGATGGACGGATGGATATCACACAGGGAGGGAGGGATGATGTGGAGGGAGAGGGGGATGGACGGATGGATATTACACAGGGAGGGAGGGATGTTGTGGAGGGAGAGGGGGATGGACGGATGGATATCACACAGGGAGGGATGATGTGGAGGGAGAGGGGAATGGACGGATGGATATCGCACAGGGAGGGATGATGTGGAGGGAGAGGGGGATGGACGGATGGATATCGCACAGGGAGGGATGATGTGGAAGGAGAGGGGGATGGACGGATGCATATCACACAGGTAGGGAGGGATGTTGTTGAGGGAGAGGGGGATGGACGGATGGATATCACACTGGGAAGGATGGATGTTGTTGGGGGAGAGGGAGGATGGACGGATGGATATCACACAGGGAGGGATAATGTGGAAGGAGAGGGGGATGGACGGATGGATATCGCACAGGGAGGGATGATGTGGAGGGAGAGGGGGATGGACGGACGGATATAGCACAGGGAGGGATGATGTGGAGGGAGAGGGGGATGGAGGGATGGATATCACACAGGGAGGGATGTTGTGGAGGGAGAGGGGGATGGACGGATGGATATCACACAGGGAGGGAGGGATATTGTGGAGGGAGAGGGGGATGGATGGATGGATATCTCACAGGGAGGGAGGGATGTTGTGGAGGGAGAGGGGGATGGATGGATGGATATCTCACAGGGAGGGAGGGATGATGTGGAGGGAGAGGGGGATGGATGGATGGATATCACACAGGGAGGGAGGGATATTGTTGAGGGAGGAGGGATGGACGGATGGATATCACACTGGGAGGGATTATGTGGTGAGAGAGGGGGATGGACAGATGGATATTGCAAAGGGAGGGATGATGTGGAGGTAGAGGGGGATGGACTGATGGATATCACACAGGGAGGGTGTTGCAGAGGGACAGGGGTATGGACGGATGGATATAACACAGAGAGGGATGATGTGAAAGGAGAGGGGGATGGAGGAATGGATATCACACAGGGAGGGAGGGATGTTGTGGAGGGACAGTGGGATAGACGGATGGATATCACAGAGGGAAGGATGGATGTTGTGGAGGGAGAGGGAGGATGGACGAATGGATATCGCACAGGGAGGGATGGATATTGTGGAGGGAGAGGGGGATGGACGGATGGATATCGCACAGGGAGGGAGGGCAGTTGTGGAGGGGGAGGGGTATGGATGGATGGATATCGCACAGGGAGGGAAGGATGATGTGGAGGGAGAGGGGGATGGACGGATGGATATTGCAAAGGGAGGGAGGGATGATGTGGAGGCAGAGGGGGATGGATGGATGGATATCACACAGGGAGGGAGGGATATTGTGGAGGGAGAGGGGGATGGACGGATGGATATCTCACAGGGAGGGAGGGATGTTGTGGAGGGAGAGGGGGATGGACGGATGGATATCACACAGGGAGGGATGATGTGGAGGGAGGGGGGGATGGACGGATGGATATCACACAGGGAGGGAGGGATGTTGTGGCGGGAGAGGGGGATGGACCGATGGATATCGAACAGGGAGGGATGGATGTTGTGGAGGGAGAGGGGGATGGACGGGTGGATATCTCACAGGGAGGGATGTTGTGGAGGGAGAGGGGGATGGACAGATGGATATCACACAGGGAGGGATGGATGATGTGGAGGGAGAGGGAGATGGACGGATGGATATCACACAGGGAGGGATGTTGTGGAAGGAGAGGGGGATGGACGGATGGATATCACACAGGAAAGGATGGATGTAGTGGAGGGAGAGGGGGATGGACGGATGGATATCACACAGGGAGGGATGTTGTGGAGGGAGAGGGGGATGGACGGATGGATATCGCACAGGGAGGGATGATGTGGAGGGAGAAGGAGATGGACAGATGGATATCGCACAGGGATGTGTGAAACTGATTTTTTCTTCCTAAGTGGAGCACTTTGCATTTGTCTTTGTTAAACTTCATCCTGTTTAACTCAGACCATTTCTCCAATTTGTCCAGATCATTTTGAATTATGACCCTGTCCTCCAAAGCAGTTGCAATCCCTCCCAGTTTGGTGTCATCCGCAAACTTAATAAGCGTACTTTCTATGCCAATATCTAAGTCGTTAATGAAGATATTGAACAGAGCCGGTCCCAAAACAGACCCCTGCGGAACCCCACTCGTTATGCCTTTCCAGCAGGATTGGGAACCATTAATAACAACTCTCTGAGTACGGTTATCCAGCCAGTTATGCACCCACCTTATAGTAGCCCCATCTAAATTGTATTTGCCTAGTTTATCAATAAGAATATCATGCGAGACCATATCAAATGCCTTACTAAAGTCTAGGTATACCACATCCACCGCTTCTCCCTTATCCACAAGACTCGTTATCCTATCGAAGAAAGCTATCAGATTGGTTTGACACGATTTGTTCTTTACAAATCCATGCTGGCTGTTCCCTATCACCTTACCACCTTCCAAGTGTTTGCAGATGATTTCCTTAATTACTTGCTCCATTATCTTCCCTGGCACAGAAGTTAAACTAACTGGTCTGTAGTTTCCTGGGTTGTTTTTATTTCCCTTTTTATAGATGGGCACTATATTTGCCCTTTTCCAGTCTTCTGGAATCTCTCCCGTCTCCCATGATTTTCCAAAGATAATAGCTAGAGGCTCAGATACCTCCTCTATTAGCTCCTTGAGTATTCTAGGATGCATTTCATCAGGCCCTGGTGACTTGCAGGCATCTAACTTTTCTAAGTGATTTTTAACTTGTTCTTTTTTTATTTTATCTGCTAAACCTACCCCCTTCCCATTAGCATTCACTATGTTAGGCATTCCTTCAGACTTCTCGGTGAAGACCGAAACAAAGAAGTCATTAAGCATCTCTGCCATTTCCAAGTTTCCTGTTACTGTTTCTCCCTCTTCACTAAGCAGTGGGCCTACCCTGTCTTTGGTCTTCCTCTTGCTTCTAATGTATTGATAAAAAGTCTTCTTGTTTCCCTTTATTCCCGTAGCTAGTTTGAGCTCATTTTGTGCCTTTGCCTTTCTAATCTTGCCCCTGCATTCCTGTGTTGTTTGCCTATATTCATCCTTTGTAATCTGTCCTAGTTTCCATTTTTTAGATGACTCCTTTTTATTTTTTAGATCATGCAAGATCTCGTGGTTAAGCCAAGGTGGTCTTTTGCCACATTTTCTATCTTTCCTAACCAGCGGAATAGCTTGCTTTTGGGCCCTTAATAGTGTCCCTTTGAAAAACTGCCAACTCTCCTCAGTTGTTTTTCCCCTCAGTCTTGATTCCCATGGGACCTTACCTATCAGCTCTCTGAGCTTACCAAAATCCGCCTTCCTGAAATCCATTGTCTCTATTTTGCTGTTCTCCCTTCTACCCTTCCTTAGAGTTGCAAACTCTATGATTTCATGATCACTTTCACCCAAGCTGCCTTCTACTTTCAAATTCTCAACGAGTTCCTCCCTATTTGTTAAAATCAAGTCTAGAACAGCTTCCCCCCTAGTAGCTTTTTCAACCTTCTGAAATAAAAAGTTGTCTGCAATGCAGTCCAAGAATTTGTTGGATAGTCTGTGCCCCGCTGTGTTATTTTCCCAACATATATCCGGATAGTTGAAGTCCCCCATCACCACCAAATCTTGGGCTTTGGATGATTTTGTTAGTTGTTTAAAAAAAGCCTCATCCACCTCTTCCACCTGGTTAGGTGGCCTGTAGTAGACTCCTAGCATGACATCTCCCTTGTTTTTTACCCCTTTTAGCCTAACCCAGAGACTCTCAACACTTCCATCTCCTATGTCCATCTCCACCTCAGTCCAAGTGTGTACATTTTTAATATATAAGGAAACACCTCCTCCCTTTTTCCCCTGTCTATCCTTCCTGAGCAAGCTGTATCCATCCACACCAACATTCCAATCATGTGTATTACCCCACCAAGTTTCAGTGATGCCAACAATGTCATAGTTGTATTTATTTATTAGCACTTCCAGTTCTTCCTGCTTATTACCCATACTTCTCACATTTGTATATAGGCATCTAAGATATGGTTTGATCTTTCCTCCCAGTTTTGTCCTGACCCTCCTTTCTCTCTGCCAATATAGCCCACACTCCCTCTCGTTTCCGACCCATCTCTCAGGTCTCCATGTTCCCCACTTACCTGCGGGCTTTGCTCACCTGTCCCCGTCGAACCTAGTTTAAAGCCCTCCTCACTAGGTTAGCCAGTCTGTGTCCAAATAGGGTCTTTCCCGTCCTCGAAAGGTGAACGCCATCTCTGCCTAGCAGTCCTTCCTCAAATAGCATCCCGTGGTCTAGGAAGCCAAAGCCCTCCTGGCGACACCATCTTCGCAGCCAGGCATTCACCTCCATGATGCATCTGTCTCTGCCTGGGCCCCTACATTTGACAGGAAGAATCGAAGAGAATACCACCTGCGCTCCAAACTCCTTCACCCGTACTCCCAGAGCCCTGTAGTCACTCTTGATCCGCTCAGTGTCACACCTCGCAGTATCATTTGTGCCCACATGGATGAGTAGCATGGGGTAGTAGTCAGAGGGCTGGATAATCCTCGACAATGCCTCCGTAACGTCTGGGATACGGGCTCCCGGCAGGCAGCATACCTCCCGAGATGAAATGTCAGGGCGACAGGGATGGACGGATGGATATCGCACAGGGAAGGATGGATGTTGTGGTGGGAGTGGGGATGGACGGATGGATATCACACAGGGAGGGAGGGATATTGTGGCGGGAGAGGGGTATGGACGGGTGGATATGGCACAGGGAGGGATGGATGTTGTGGTGGGAGTGGGGATGGATGGATGGATATCGCACAGAGAAGGATGGATGTTGTGGTGGGAGTGGGGATGGACGGATGGATATCACACAGGGAGGGAGGAATGTTGTGGAGGGAGAGGGGGATGGACGGATGGATATCACACAGGGAGGGAGGGATGTTGTGGCGGGAGAGGGGGATGGACGGATGGATATCGCACAGGGAAGGATGGATGTTGTGGTGGGAGTGGGGATGGACGGATGGATATCACACAGGGAGGGATGGATGTTGTGGAGGGAGAGGGGGATGGACGGATGGATATCACACAGGGAGGGATGTTGTGGAGGGAGAGGAGGATGGACGGATGGATATCGCACAGGGAGGATGGATGTTGTGGAGGGAGAGGGGGATGGACGGCTGGATATTACAAAGGGAAACATGGATGTAGTGGAGGGAGAGGGGGATGGACGGATGGATATCGCACAGGGAGGGATGTTGTGGAGGGAGAGGGGGATGGACGGATGGATATCGCACAGGGAGGGATGATGTGGAGGGAGAAGGAGATGGACAGATGGATATCGCACAGGGAGGGAGGGATGTTGTGGAGGGAGAGGGGGATTGATGGATGGATATCACACAGGGAGGGATGATGTGTAGGGAGAGGGGGATGGACGGATGGATATCACACAGGGAGGGAGGGATGTTGTGGAGGGAGAGGGGGATGGACGGATGGATATCACACAGGGAGGGATGATGTGGAGGGAGAGGGGGATGGACGGATGGATATCGCACAGGGAGGGAGGGATGTTGTGGAGGGAGAGGGGGATGGACGGATGGATATCAAACAGGGAACGATGGATGTTGTGGAGGGAGAGGGGGATGGACGGGTGGATATCACACAGGTAGGGATGCTGTGGAGGGAGAGGGGGATGGACGGATGGATATCACACAGGGAGGGATGATGTGGAGGGAGAGGGGGATGGACGGATGGATATCGCACAGGGAAGGAGGGATGATGTGGAGGGAGAGGGGGATGGACGGATGCATATCACACAGGTAGGGAGGGATGTTGTTGAGGGAGAGGGGGATGGACGGATGGATATCACACTGGGAAGGATGGATGTTGTTGGGGGAGAGGGAGGATGGACGGATGGATATCACACAGGGAGGGATAATGTGGAAGGAGAGGGGGATGGACGGATGGATATCGCACAGGGAGGGATGATGTGGAGGGAGAGGGGGATGGACGGACGGATATAGCACAGGGAAGGATGATGTGGAGGGAGAGGGGGATGGAGGGATGGATATCGCACAGGGAGGGATGTTGTGGAGGGAGAGGGGGATGGACGGATGGATATCACACAGGGAGGGAGGGATATTGTGGAGGGAGAGGGGGATGGACGGATGGATATCTCACAGGGAGGGAGGGATGTTGTGGAGGGAGAGGGGGATGGACGGATGGCTATTGCAAAGGGAGGGAGGGATGATGTGGAGGGAGAGGGGGATGGATGGATGGATATCACACAGGGAGGGAGGGATATTGTTGAGGGAGGAGGGATGGACGGATGGATATCACACTGGGAGGGATTATGTGGTGAGAGAGGGGGATGGACAGATGGATATTGCAAAGGGAGGGATGATGTGGAGGTAGAGGGGGATGGACTGATGGATATCACACAGGGAGGGTGTTGCAGAGGGACAGGGGTATGGACGGATGGATATAACACAGAGAGGGATGATGTGAAGGGAGAGGGGGATGGAGGAATGGATATCACACAGGGAGGGAGGGATGTTGTGGAGGGACAGTGGGATAGATGGATGGATATCACAGAGGGAAGGATGGATGTTGTGGAGGGAGAGGGAGGATGGACGAATGGATATCGCACAGGGAGGGATGGATATTGTGGAGGGAGAGGGGGATGGACGGATGGATATCGCACAGGGAGGGAGGGCAGTTGTGGAGGGGGAGGGGTATGGATGGATGGATATCGCACAGGGAGGGAGGGATGATGTGGAGGGAGAGGGGGATGGACGGATGGATATCACACAGGGAGGGAGGGATATTGTGGAGGGAGAGGGGGATGGACGGATGGATATCTCACAGGGAGGGAGGGATGTTGTGGAGGGAGAGGGGGATGGACGGATGGCTATTGCAAAGGGAGGGAGGGATGATGTGGAGGGAGAGGGGGATGGATGGATGGATATCACACAGGGAGGGAGGGATATTGTTGAGGGAGGAGGGATGGACGGATGGATATCACACTGGGAGGGATTATGTGGTGAGAGAGGGGGATGGACAGATGGATATTGCAAAGGGAGGGATGATGTGGAGGTAGAGGGGGATGGACTGATGGATATCACACAGGGAGGGTGTTGCAGAGGGACAGGGGTATGGACGGATGGATATAACACAGAGAGGGATGATGTGAAGGGAGAGGGGGATGGAGGAATGGATATCACACAGGGAGGGAGGGATGTTGTGGAGGGACAGTGGGATAGATGGATGGATATCACAGATGGATGTTGTGGAGGGAGAGGGAGGATGGACGAATGGATATCGCACAGGGAGGGATGGATATTGTGGAGGGAGAGGGGGATGGACGGATGGATATCGCACAGGGAGGGAGGGCAGTTGTGGAGGGAGAGGGGGATGGACGGATGGATATCTCACAGGGAGGGAGGGATGTTGTGGAGGGAGAGGGGGATGGAGGAATGGATATCTCACAGGGAGGGAGGGATGTTGTGGAGGGAGAGGGGGATGGAGGAATGGATATCTCACAGGGAGGGAGGGATGTTGTGGAGGGAGAGGGGGATGGACGGATGGATATCACACAGGGAGGGAAGGATGATGTGGAGGGAGAGGGGGATGGACGGATGGATATTGCAAAGGGAGGGAGGGATGATGTGGAGGGAGAGGGGGATGGACGGATGGATATCACACAGGAAGGGATGATGTGGAGGGAGGGGGGGATGGACGGATGGATATCACACAGGGAGGGAGGGATGTTGTGGCGGGAGAGGGGGATGGACCGATGGATATCGAACAGGGAGGGATGGATGTTGTGGAGGGAGAGGGGGATGGACGGGTGGATATCTCACAGGGAGGGATGTTGTGGAGGGAGAGGGGGATGGACAGATGGATATCACACAGGGAGGGATGGATGATGTGGAGGGAGAGGGGGATGGACGGATGTATATCACACAGGGAGGGAGGGATGATGTGAAGGGAGAGGGAGATGGACGGATGGATATCACACAGGGAGGGAGGGATGATGGACGGGTGGATATCTCACAGGGAGGGATGTTGTGGAGGGAGAGGGGGATGGACAGATGGATATCACACAGGGAGGGATGGATGATGTGGAGGGAGAGGGGGATGGACGGATGTATATCACACAGGGAGGGAGGGATGATGTGAAGGGAGAGGGAGATGGACGGATGGATATCACACAGGGAGGGATGTTGTGGAAGGAGAGGGGGATGGACGGCTGGATATTACAAAGGGAAAGATGGATGTTGTGGAGGGAGAGGGGGATGGACGGATGGATATCACACAGGGAGGGATGGATGATGTGGAGGGAGAGGGGGATGGACGGATGGATATCACACAGCGAGGGATGTTGTGGAAGGAGAGGCGGATGGACAGATGGATATCACACTGGGAGGGATGATGTGGAGGGAGAAGGAGATGGACAGATGGATATCGCACAGGGACAGATGGATGATGTGAAGGGAGAGGGAGATGGACAGATGGATATCACACAGGGAGGGATTTTGTGGAGGGAGAGGGGGATGGACGGATGGATATCGCACAGGGACAGAGGGATGATGTGAAGGGAGAGGGAGATGGACGGATGGATATCACACAGGGAGGGAGGGAATGTGTGGAGGGAGAGGGGGATGGACGGATGGATATCGCAAAGGGACAGAGGGATGATGTGAAGGGAGAGGGGGATGGACGGATGGATATCGCAAAGGGACAGAGGGATGATGTGAAGGGAGAGGGGGATGGACGGATGGATATCGCAAAGGGACAGAGGGATGATGTGAAGGGAGAGGGGGATGGACGGATGGATATCACACAGGGAGGGAGGGATGTTGTGGAGGGAGAGGGGGATGGATGGATGAATATCACACAGGGAGGGAGGGAATGTGTGGAGGGAGAGGGGGATGGACGGATGGATATCGCACAGGGAGGGAGGGATGATGTGGAGGGAGAGGGGGATGGACGGATGCATATCACACAGGGAGGGATGGATGTTGCGAAGGGGGAGGGGATGGACGGATGGATATCACACAGGGAAGGATGGATGTTGTGGAGGGAGAGGGGGATGGACCTATGGATATCACACAGGGAGGGATGCATTTTGTGGTGGGAGAGGGGGAAAGATGGATGGATATCACACAGGGAGGGATGATATGGATGGAGAGGGAGATGGATGGATGGATATCACAAAATTAGGGAGGGATGATGTGGAGGGAGAGGGGGATGGACGGATGGATATCACACAGAGAGGGATGATGTGAAGGGAGAGGGGGATGAACAGATCGATATCGCACAGGGAGGATGGATGTTGTGGAGGGAGAGAGGGATGGACGGATGGATATCACACCGGGAAGTATGGATGTTGTGGAAGGAGAGGGAGGATGGACGGATGGATATCACACAGGGAGGGATGATGTGGAGGGAGAGGGGGATGGACGGATGGATATCGCACAGGGAGGGATGTTGTGGAGGGAGAGGGGGATGGATGGATGGATATCACACAGGGAGGGAGGGATATTGTGGAGGAGGAGGGGGATGGACGGATGGATATCACAGGGAGGGAGGGATGATGTGGAGGGAGAGGGGTGATGGATGGATAGATATCACAGGGAGGGAGGGATGATGTGGAGGGAGAGGTGGATGGACGGATGGATATCGCACAGGGAGGGAGGAATGATGTGGAGGGAGAGGTGGATGGACGGATGGATATCGCACAAGTAGGTATGTTGTGGAAGGAAAGGGGGATGGACGGATGGATATTGCACAGGTAGGGATGTTGTGGAGGGAGAGGGGGATGGACGGATGGATATCACAGGTAGGGAGGGATGATGTGGAGGGAGAGGGGGGATGGATGGATGGATATCACAGGGAGGGAGGGATGATGTGGAGGGAGAGGGGGATGGATGGATGGATATCACAGGGAGGGAGGGATGATGTGGAGGGAGAGGTGGATGGACGGATGGATATCGCACAGGGAGGGAGGAATGATGTGGAGGGAGAGGTGGATGGACGGATGGATATCGCACAAGTAGGTATGTTGTGGAAGGAAAGGGGGATGGACGGATGGATATTGCACAGGTAGGGATGTTGTGGAGGGAGAGGGGGATGGACGGATGGATATCACAGGGAGGGAGGGATGATGTGGAGGGAGAGGGGGGATGGATGGATGGATATCACAGGGAGGGAGGGATGATGTGGAGGGAGAGGGGGATGGATGGATGGATATCGCACAGGGAGGGAGGGATGATGTGGAGGGAGAGGGGGATGGACGGGTGGATATCGCACAGGGAGGGATGTTGCAGAGGGAGAGGGGGATGGACGGATGGATATAACACAAAGAGGGATGATGTGAAGGGAGAGGGAGATGGACAGATGGATATTGCAAAGGCACAGAGGGATGATGTGAAGGGAGAGGGGGATGGACGGATGGATATCACACAGGGAGGGATGCATGTTGTGGTGGGAGAGGGGGATAGATGGATGGATATCACACAGGGAGGGATTGTATGGATGGAGAGGGAGATGGACAGATGGATATTGCAAAGGGACAGGGGGATGATGTGAAGGGAGAGGCAGATGGATGGATGGATATCACACAGGGAGGGATGTTGTTAAGGGAGAGGGGGATGGACGGATGGATATTGCACAGGTAGGCATGTTGTGGAGGGAGAGGGGGATGGACGAATGGATATGGCACAGAGAGGGAGCGATGCTGTGGAGGGAGATGGCGGAGGTTGGATGGATATCACACAGGGAGGGAGGGATGATGTTCAGGGAGACGGGGGATGGATGGATGGATATCACAAAATTAGGGAGGGATGATGTGGAGGGAGAGGGGGATGGACAGGTGGATATCGCACAGGGAGGGATGATGTGGTGGGAGAGGGTAAATGGACGGATGGATATCACACAGGGAGGCATGTTGCAGAGGGAGAGGGGGATGGACGGATGGATATCACACAGAGAGGGATGATGTGAAGGGAGAGGGGGATGGACAGATCGATATTGCACAGGGAGGGATGGATATTGTGGAGGGAGACGGGGATGGACAGATGCATATCACACACGGAGGGAGGGATGTTGTTCAGGGAGAGGGGGATGGACGGATGGATATCGCACAGGGAAGGAGGGATGATGTGGAGGGAGAGGGGGATGGATGGAAAGTTATCGCATTGGAAGGGAGGGATGATGTGGTGAGAGAGGGTGGTGAAGCACTGGAATGCGTTACCTAGGGAGGTGGTGGAGTCTACTTCCTTGGAGGTTTTTAAGGCCCGGCTTGACAAAGCCCTGGCTGGGATGATTTAGTTGGGAATTGGTCCTGCTTTGAGCAGGGGGTTGGACTAGATGACCTCTTGAGGTCCCTTCCAACCCTGATATTCTATGATTCTATGATTCTATGAGGGGGATGGACAGATGGATATTGCAAAGGGAGGGATGATGTGGAGGTAGAGGGGGATGGACGGATGGATATCACACAGGGAGGGATGATGTGGTGGGAGAGGGGGATGGACGGATGGATATCACACAGGGAGGGAGGGATGAAGTGGAGGGAGAGGGGGATGGATGGATGGATATCACACAGGGAGGGATGTTTTGCAGGTAGAGGGGGATGGACTGATGGATATCACACAGGGAGGGATGTTGCAGAGGGACAGGGGTATGGATGGATGGATATTGCACAGGTAAGGATGTTGTGGAGGGAGAGGGGGATGGACGGATGGATATCACACACGGAGGGAGGGATGTTGTGGAGGGAGAGGGGGGATGGATGGATGGGATATCACACAGGGAGGGAGGGATGATGTGGAGGGAGAGGGGGATGGACGGATGTATGTCACACAGGGAGGCATGTTGCAGAGGGAGAGGGGGATGGACGGATGGATATAACACAGAGAGGGATGATGTGAAGGGACAGTGGGATGGACGGATGGATATCACACAGGGAAGGATGGATGTTGTGGAGGAAGAGGGGGGATGGACAGATGGATATCACACATGGAGGGATGGATATTGTTGAGGGAGACGGGGATGGACGGATGTATATCACACAGGGAGGGATGATGTGGACGGAGAGGGGGTTGGACGGATGGCTATCGCACAGGGAGGGAGGGATGTTGTGGAGGGGGAGGGGTATGGACGGATGGATATCACACAGGGAGGGATGGATATTGTGGAGGGAGAGGGGGATGGAGGAATGGATATCTCACAGGGAGGGAGGGATGTTTTGGAGGGAGAGGGGGATGGACGGATGGATATCACACAGAGAGGGAGGGATTATGTGGAGGGAGAGGGGGAAGGGTTTCTTCAGGTATGTTAGCAACAAGAAGAAAGTCAAGGAAAGTGTGGGCCCCTTACTGAATGAGGGAGGCAACCTAGTGACCGAGGATGTGGAAAAAGCTAATGTACTCAATGCTTTTTTTGCCTCTGTCTTCACCCACAAGGTCAGCTCCCAGACTACTGCACTGGGCAGCACAATATGGGGAGAAGGTGACCAGCCCTCTGTGGAGAAAGAAGTGGTTCGGGACTATTTAGAAAAACTGGACGTGCACAAGTCCATGGGGCCGGATGCGCTGCATCCGAGGGTGCTAAAGGAGTTGGCAGATGAGATTGCAGAGCCATTAGCCATTATTTTTGAAAACTCATGGCGATCGGGGGAGGTCCCGGATGACTGGAAAAAGGCTAATGTAGTGCCCATCTTTAAAAAAGGGAAGAAGGAGGATCCGGGGAACTACAGGCCAGTCAGCCTCACCTCAGTCCCTGGAAAAATCATGGAACAGGTCCTCAAGGAATCAATTATGAAACACTTAGAGGAGAGGAAAGTGATCAGGAACAGTCAGCATGGATTCACCAAGGGGAAGTCGTGCCTGACTAACCTAATTGCCTTCTATGAGGAGATAACTGGCTCTGTGGATGAGGGGAAAGCAGTGGATGTGTTATTCCTTGACTTTAGCAAAGCTTTTGATACGGTCTCCCACAGTATTCTTGCCACCAAGTTAAAGAAGTATGGGCTGGATGAATGGACTGTAAGGTGGATAGAAAGCTGGCTAGATCGTCGGGCTCAACGGGTAGTGATCAATGGCTCCATGTCTAGTTGGCAGCCGGTTTCAAGCGGAGTGCCCCAAGGGTCGGTCCTGGGGCCGGTTTTGTTTAATATCTTTATTAATGATCTGGAGGATGGTGTGGACTGCACTCTCAGCAAGTTTGCAGATGACACTAAACTAGGAGGCGTGGTAGATACACTAGAGGGTAGGGATCGGATACAGAGGAACCTAGACAAATTAGAGGATTGGGCCAAAAAAAATCTGATGAGGTTCAACAAGGATAAGTGCAGAGTCCTGCACTTAGGACGGAAGAATCCCATGCACTGCTACAGACTAGGGACCGAATGGCTAGGTAGCAGTTCTGCAGAAAAGGATCTAGGGGTCACAGTGGACGAGAAGCTGGATATGAGTCAACAGTGTGCTCTTGTTGCCAAGAAGGCTAACGGCATTTTGGGCTGTATAAGTAGGGGCATTGCCAGCAGATCGAGGGACGTGATCGTTCCCCTTTATTCGACATTGGTGAGGCCTCATCTGGAATACTGTGTCCAGTTTTGGGCCCCACACTACAAGAAGGATGTGGAAAAATTGGAAAGAGTCCAGCGGAGGGCAACAAAAATGATTAGGGGTCTGGAGCACATGACTTATGAGGAGAGGCTGAGGGAACTGGGATTGTTTAGTCTCCAGAAGAGAAGAATGAGGGGGGATTTGATAGCAGCCTTCAACTACCTGAAGGGGGGTTCCAAAGAGGATGGCGCTCGGCTGTTCTCAGTGGTGGCAGATGACAGAACAAGGAGCAATGGTCTCAAGTTGCAGTGGGGGAGGTCTAGGTTGGATATTAGGAAACACTATTTCACTAGGAGGGTGGTGAAGCACTGGAATGCGTTACCTAGGGAGGTGGTGGAGTCTCCTTCCTTGGAGGTTTTTAAGGCCCGGCTGGACAAAGCCCTGGCTGGGATGATTTAGTTGGGAATTGGTCCTGCTTTGAGCAGGGGGTTGGACTAGATGACCTCTTGAGGTCCCTTCCAACCCTGATATTCTGTGATTCTGTGATTCTGTGATGGACAGATGAATATTGCAAAGGGAGGGAGGGATGATGTGGAGGGAGAGGGGGATGGACTGATGGATATCACACAGCGAGGAATGGATGATGTGGCGGGAGAGGGGGATGAATGGATGGATGTAGCACATGGAGGGATGTTGCATCGGGAGAGGGGGTTGGACAGATGGATATCGCACAGGGAGGGAGGGATGATGTGGAGGGAGAGGGGGATGGACGGATGGATATCACACAGGGAGGGATGATGTGGAGGGAGAGGGGGATGGACGGATGGATATCGCACAAGGAGGGAGGGATCGTTCCATAGATACTGAAGAACAATGAATAGTTAAATTATTTCAGACTGAGATAACAAGATTAGCCTTACTAATTCCAATTAAATTCAATTGGATAAAAAGAGATTCGAGGCAATTATGTGTTACGGCAAAATTACCAGATTTCAATATTGAAATTGGTCAAAGAAATAGATTAGTTTGAATGTACAGTGGGCTAAATGGCTGTGGATGGGGATGCAGCAATGGGGTGGAGGATGAAGGGATGTGGATGGTGATGGACGGATGAATGACTCTGTATGGGGATGGAGGGGTGGGAGGATGGAGGGATGAATGACTGTGTATGGGGATGGAGGGATGGGGGATGGAGGGATGAATGGCTGTGGATGGGGATGGAGGGGTAGGAGGATGGAGGGATGAATGGCTGTGGATGGGGATGGAGGGGTGGGAGGATGGAGGGATGAACGGCTGTGGATGGGGATGGAGGGGTGGGAGGATGGTGGGATGAATGGCTGTGGATGGGAATGGAGGGGTGGGAGGATGGAGGGATGAATGGCTGTGGATGGGGATGGAGGGATTGGGGGTGGTAGGATGGAGGGCTCTGGATGGGGATGGAGGGGTGGGAGGATGGAGGGATGAAGGGCTCTGGATGGGGATGGAGGGGTGGGAGGATGAAGGGATGAATTGCTGTGTACATGCCGGGAAGGCGAGATCAGAGGGGATGGGGATGTGGACGGATGGACATTGTAAAGGGGACTGACACAGATAATTGTTACGGCTGGGACGACAGTGGACAAATATCCTCGAGACAGATTACTAGAGTGGCCCAGACAGCTCCAAGTAGAGACTGGAGAAAAGTGCGTGGCTATAAGAAAGTTGAAAATTGCTGGGAATGGGTCTATGCAAGATATTGGCCAGTAGATTCAATGCCCAGCCAGACGTTCGATGCAATGCACAGCCAGACACTGGATGAACATGGCTTGGCCTGGGACTTTGTAACAGAATATCAGGGTTAGAAGGGACCTCAGGAGGTCATCTAGTCCAACCCCCTGCTCAAAGGGGGACTAATCCCCAGACAGATTTTTGCACTAGATCCCTAAATGGCCCCCTCAAGGATTGAACTCACAACCTTGGGTTTAAGTAGGCCAATGCTCAAACCACTGAGCTATCCCTCCCCCATCCTCCCTTTATCTAGCTCTCCAGAATGTCAGATTAAAATAGGTGACAGTGGGGGCTGGGTCACACACTTTGTTGCTTCTGTGGCCAATCTTCTATCTCTCCAACCGACCCCACCCGAAACTCCCTGGATGTCCCCTCCCATCCCACTCAATGTCTGGAGGGGCGCCACCCACTGCCCCATGGCCTCTTCTCCCCCATTCACACCTTTCCCGCTATGCCGGGGTGCAGCGTGCCTCCATTTCCCCTCCTCGATTTTAAATGAGACAGTTTAGTTTAGCGCTGGTTCCAGGGCTGGACACGGGAGATGAAAAACGGGGCGATACGTAGCTATGAGAACACACAGCTCACAGGCTACTAGCTATGGCGATTACAGCAGTTATAATAGGTTAGTCAAAGTACAGAAATACACCAGATTCGAGTGGTTTTTGGTGTACTGAGTTCACACAGATTATAATAGATTAGCGAGACTAAAATTCTCGATGAGAATCTGTTTGCGGCGGTGGTGTGGCCAGATTGAGATGAGAGAGACAAGGTGGGATATCTTTTATGAGACCGACATCTCTTGGTGAAAGAGACAAATTTGTGAGTTTACGCCGAGCTCTTCCTCACCATAACGTTGGTGAAAGTCCATCTTTCTGGGGACCAGAAGAAGACCTTGGTGGTCCAGTGAAAGATATTTCCTGATCTACCTTGTCTCTCTAATTATAGTCTATCAGATGCATTATGCTAGAGACATTCGACAGATTATAGTCGATTACACAGATTATAATCCATAACCACAATATATGATGGATGATGACATACATTTTAGACAGATTATGATCGGGACACAGACTAAAATAGATGGTTCCATAAAATATCGGAGTGATTTGTGGTACCCAGAGAAGTTACACAGGCTCCATGGAGATTGGCCAGTTGGGCTCCACTGGATTAGAGAGATGGAAAGGGACCAAAGGGTGAGATTAAATCAGAGATTAGAGGGAAATTGATAAAAATAGAGTTGAGGGTTTAGCAGGGATTGGGGTAGACAGATTGGTTTATCTAACCGGATTAGACCAGAGAGGGAGATGAGTCAGAGGGATTATCAGAAGCTTGATTTGATTAGATGTAAACCTATTTCAAAGGCAAAGAAAATCCAGGGGGCTCTATTGGATTGGAGGCCGTTAGCTGCACAGATGGTCAACAATGGGTAACAATGACTAGATGGATAGACAAGTCTGTGATGAGTGGGTGGGGGGTGGATGGATGGATGGATGGAGGGGTGGAGGGAGGAGTGGATGAATGGATAGAGAGGAGTGTATGGGGATGGATGGATGGAAAGGTGATGGATGGAAGAAGGAATGGATGGAGGGAGAGGCGTGTATGGGGATGGATGGATGGAGAGAGGGCTGGCTGGCTGGCTGGCTGGATGGATGGATGGATGGATGGATGCAGGGATGGAAGGAACGGTGGGTGGATGGATGGATGGATGGAGGGAGGGGTAGAGAGAGCGATGGGTGGCTGGATGGATGGATGGATGGATGGGTGCAGGGGGTGGATGGGGACAGGTGGGTGGATGGATGGATGGATGGATAGGAGGGTGGGTGGGAACAGGTGGGTGGATGGATGGAGGGGTGGAGGGAGCGGTGGGGGGATGGAGGGAGGGGTGGATGGATGGATGGAGGGGTGGAGGGAGCGGTGGGTGGATGGACGCATGGGCATATACACAGCCTGGATTACTATAAATCAGAACATACCGACTGGAGCTGAATGCTCAGACCGGCAGCGGGCAGGGGATGGCGCTGGGCAGGCGTCACAGCTGGGGGCAGAGTGGAATTGAGGCCAGGTCCATCCGTGGTATGCTGCTCTCCCAGTCTGACCCTCTCTGGGCCTTCCCCCCGGGCTGGGGAAGCAGATACGCCCCCCTCTATCTACCCCCATGCACCCCCTGCATCCACCCCCCCTTCATCCCCATCCACCCATCTATCTATCCCCATCCACCTCCTCCATCGACCCACATACGCCCCCTGCATCCATCCCCCCCTTCATCCCCATTCACCCACCATCCATCTATCCATCCCCATCCACACCCTCTATCTACCCCCATACACCCCTTGCATCCATCTCCCCCTTCATCCACATCCACCCATATATCCATCCCCATCCACCTCCTCCATCAACCCCCATATGCCCCCTGCATCCATCCCCCCTTCATCCCCATCCACCCACCATCCAGCTATCTATCCATCCCCATCCACCCCCTCTATCTACCCCCATACGCTCCTTGCATCCATCCCCCCATTCATCGCCATCCACCTCCTCCATTGACCCCCATATGCCTCCTGCATCCACCTCCCATTCATCCCCATCCACCCATCTATCCATCCCCATCCACCTCCTCCATCGACCCCCATACGCCCCCTGCATCCATCCCCCCCTTCATCCCCATGCACCCATCATCCATCTATCCATCCCCATCCACACCCTCTATCTACCCCCATGCACCCCTTGCATCCACCCCCCCTTCATCCCCATCCACCCATCTATCTATCCCCATCCACCTCCTCCATCGACCCCCATACGCCCCCTGCATCCATCCCCCCCTCATCCCCATTCACCCATCTATCCATCCCCATCCACCTCCTCCATCAACCCCCATACGCCCCCTGCATCCATCCCCCCCTTCATCCCCATGCATCCACCATCCATCTATCCATCCCCATCCACACCCTCTATCTATCTATCCCCATCCACCACCACCTCTATCTATCTATCTATCCCGATCCACCCCCTCTATCTATCTATCTATCTATCTATCTATCTATCTATCCCCATCCACCCATCTATCCCCATCCACCCCCTCTATCTATCTATCCCCATCCACACCATCTATCTATCTATCTATCTATCTATCTATCTATCTATCTATCTATCTATCTATCTCCACAAACACCCTCTATCTATCTATCTATCTATCTATCCCCATCCACCCCCTCTATCTATCTATCTATCTATCTATCTATCTATCTATCTATCTATCTATTCTAGAAAGCACCAGCCTCCGACTCCCCACCGTGGCGCCTCCTACTGTCCAGACCCCCGAACTGCCCCTCTGTTGTGCTGACTGCCCTGGGGGATGGCAGGGAGATGGGACCCAGGAGTCCGGGCGGAGGCTCGGGGTTTATCAACGTGCTTCCCAGCGGAGGCTCTGTCTGTCTGTCCCCTTGTCTCCTGTCTGCCCCCCCCCCCCCCCGGACACCGCATGGACCCGCCTTCCCCTGCGCTGCCGCCCCCGGACTGGACTGGATGGGGGAGTCCAGCAGCCTGTTCTCCCCGCGCCCTCCTGTCCCGCACGTCCTTTCCCCCACACACGCCGGAGGGGGGAGCAGCGAGTGGGGCGGGACCCCGAGACTGGGGACTCTGGATCTCCCCTCCAAGGATCACCCCTCGTGTGCCTCCTACCCTCCCAGCCCCCCAGCCCCCTCTGCCCCATGCAGCCCCCGACTCCCCACCCGTTCTGCCCTATACAGCCCCCCACCGCCCTCTGGCTCTGCCCTCCCTCCTCTTCCTCCGCCCCACTGCCAGCCCCCCCATTGTCTCCCCAGCCCCCTGCCCTACACAACCCTCGTTACCTGACCCAAACCCCCACCTCGTAAGTCCCCTCCCTACCTGTCCTCCTCCTGCAGCCCCTTCTCCCCTCCCCCGTCAGCTCCGCCCCTTCCCCATCGCACCAGGATCCCCCCCCCCCCCAGCTGTCACCTCCCTCACCCCTCACCAGGGAAATATTTCACTGACGTCAATGGAGGCGCCAACTCCAGCAGGTGAAACCGGTGTGACACCCCCCAGCCCCCCTGCGCCTGGTGCCCCTCACTCCCGACCCGCAGCCCCTGCCAGCCCAGCCCTGACCCCCACAGCCCGGCCCTGCCCCCCCCCCGCCCTGCCGGTGCCCCTCACTCCCGACCCGCAGCCCCTGCCAGCCCAGCCCTGACCCCCACAGCCCGGCCCTGCCCCCCCCGCCCTGCCGGTGCCCCTCACTCCCGCCTCGCAGCCCCTGCCAGCCCGGCCCTGCCCCCCCCCAGCCCTGCCGGTGCCCCTCACTCCCGCCCCGCAGCCCCTGCCAGCCCTGCCCTGCCCCCCCGCAGCCCTGCCGGTGCCCCTCACTCCCGCCCCGCAGCCCCTGCCAGCCCTGCCCTGCCCCCCCGCAGCCCTGCCGGTGCCCCTCACTCCCGCCCCGCAGCCCCTGCCAGCCCGGCCCTGCCCCCCCCCAGCCCTGCCGGTGCCCCTCACTCCCGCCCCGCAGCCCCCCCAGCCCGGCCCTGCCCCTGTTATTTGCAGAGCTGTTGCAATGAGGTAGAAGAGCAGGGGTTGCGGGGCGGGAGTGAGGGGCACCGGCGGGGGGGGGGGGCAGGGCCAGCGAGGGGGGGCTGCGGGGCGGGAGTGACACCCCCCCCCCGGAATCTCGCACCTTTCCCAGGGCCGCAGTTGTTCTCCCGGGGGAGGCACTTGACGCGGACTAAGTGGACATTATGTCCGGGGAACAAAGCCAGGTTCCCCCTCCCCCGCGGGGCGCTCCGGGCTCCGCGATAATGAACCTCCCCCCGCCCCCCCCCCCCCCCCCCCCGCTTCTTTTGTCTCCATACAGCCGCAGGAGACCTGTCAGCAGCCGCGGGGTGTGAAGTGAGAGAATTTCCATGTGCTGCCGCCCCGCGTCCTGCCGGTGCCCCTCGCTCCCGACCCACAGCCCCCCCAGCCCGGCCCTGCCCCCCCCCCCCGCCCGGCCAGTGCCCCTCACTCCCGACCCCCAGCCCCCCCAGCCCGGCCCTGCCCCCCCCCCCGCGTCCTGCCGGTGCCCCTCGCTCCCGACCCACAGCCCCCCCAGCCCGGCCCTGCCCCCCCCCGCGTCCTGCAGGTGCCCCTCACTCCCGACCCCCAGCCCCCCCAGCCCGGCCCTGCCCCCGCCCACCCGGCCGGTGCCCCTCACTCCCGACCCACAGCCCCCCCAGCCCAGCCCTGCCCCCGCCCACCCGGCCGGTGCCCCTCACTCCCGACCCACAGCCCCCCCAGCCCAGCCCTGCCCCCCCCCGCCCGGCCGGTGCCCCTCACTCCCGACCCCCAGCCCCCCCAGCCCGGCCCTGCCCCCCCCCGCGTCCTGCAGGTGCCCCTCACTCCCGACCCACAGCCCCCCCAGCCCGGCCCTGCCCCCCCCCGCCCGGCCGGTGCCCCTCACTCCCGACCCACAGCCCCCCCAGCCCGGCCGGTGCCCCTCGCTCCCGACCCACAGCCCCCCCAGCCCGGCCCTGCCCCCCCCCGCCCGGCCGGTGCCCCTCACTCCCGACCCCCAGCCCCCCCAGCCCGGCCCTGCCCCCCCCCGCGTCCTGCAGGTGCCCCTCACTCCCGACCCCCAGCCCCCCCAGCCCGGCCCTGCCCCCGCCCACCCGGCCGGTGCCCCTCACTCCCGACCCACAGCCCCCCCAGCCCGGCCGGTGCCCCTCGTTCCCGACCCACAGCCCCCCCAGCCCGGCCCTGCCCCCCCCCGCCCGGCCGGTGCCCCTCACTCCCGACCCCCAGCCCCCCCAGCCCGGCCCTGCCCCCCCCCGCGTCCTGCAGGTGCCCCTCACTCCCGACCCCCAGCCCCCCCAGCCCGGCCCTGCCCCCGCCCACCCGGCCGGTGCCCCTCACTCCCGACCCACAGCCCCCCCAGCCCGGCCGGTGCCCCTCACTCCCGACCCCCAGCCCGGCCCTGCCCCCCCCCGCCCGGCCGGTGCCCCTCACTCCCGACCCACAGCCCCCTGCCGGCCCTGCACCCCCCCCGCCCGGCCAGTGCCCCTCACTCCCGACCCACAGCCCCCTGCCGGCCCTGCCCCCCCCCCCCCCGCCCGGCCGGTGCCCCTCACTCCCGACCCGCAGCCCCCTGCCAGCCCTGCCCCCCCCCGCCTGGCCGCTGCCCCTCACTCCCGACCCACAGCCCCCTGCCAGCCCTGCCCCCCCCCCGCCAGCCCTGCCCCCCCCGCCTGGCCGGTGCCCCTCACTCCCGACCCACAGCCCCCTGCCAGCCCTGCCCCCCCCGCCAGGCCGGTGCCCCTCACTCCCGACCCACACCCCCCTGCCAGCCCTGCCCCCCCCGGCCCTGCCGGTGCCCCTCACTCCCGACCCACACCCCCCTGCCAGCCCTGCCCCCCCCCCCGCCTGGCCGGTGCCCCTCACTCCCGACCCGCAGCCCCCTGCCAGCCCTGTCCCCCCCCCCCGCCAGGCCGGTGCCCCTCACTCCCGACCCGCAGCCCCCTGCCAGCCCTGCCCCCCCCGCCAGGCCGGTGCCCCTCACTCCCGACCCGCAGCCCCCCCAGCCCGGCCCTGCCCCCCCAGCTCTGCCGGTGCCCCTCACTCCCGACCCGCAGCCCCCCCAGCCCGGCCCTGGGCTCTGTCACAGAGGCATGGCAGGAAATTGCCCTAAACCTTCAGAGCGACCCAGGCAGAAGAGCTGCTAATCCCCAGGCCCGACAAACCCGAGCCCCCCCCCGCATCCTGCCCCTGGGCCTGGCCCAACTTTTGGCACCTGTCCCCCCCCCTCCCCCAGCATCTCCCCAGCGCCTGAGTCAACAACAGCAGCTGATGGAGCCGGGGGAGGCCAGCGAGCGGTCCTGCCCCCCCCCAACAGCCTCCCTGGGGGGCAGCAGGCACCTGGCGAACCCCCAGCTCTGGGGTGATGGGGCTGGGGGCTGGACGGGGCGTTGGGGGCTTCGGACAGAGACAGAACCCAGCAGGGAGCAGCGTGGAGAGGGAAGAACCACACAACTCAACAACTACACAATGCAACAACTTTGCAGCGCAACCCCCCAACAACTACACAATTCAACCCCCCAAGAACTACACAACTCAACAACTATACAATTCAACACCCCAACAGCTACAGGACTCAACACCCCAACAACTACACAGCTCAACCCATCAACAGCTACACAATTCATCACCCCAACAACTACACAACTCAACAACTCAACAATGCAACCCCCCAACAACTACACAACTCAACCCCCCAACAACTACACAACTCAACAACTACACAATGCAACCCCCCAACAACTACACAACTCAACAACTACACAACACAACCCCCCAACAACTACACAATTCAACAACTATACAATTCAACACCCCAACAGCTACAGGACTCAACACCCCAACAAATACACAACTCAACCCATCAACAGCTACACAATTCATCACCCCAACAGTCACACAACTCAACACTCCAGCAATTACAGGGCCCCACATCCCAGCAACTACAAGACTGAACACCTCACAGCTACACAACTCAACACACCAACATCTACAGGAGTCAACACCCCAAGAGCTAAACAACTCAACACAGGAGCAATTGACACAGCAAGGAACTAGCACACCAATGCAACAACTAACACAATAAACACAACTGAACCATCCAAACAGCAAAACAACCAATGCACCAAACAACAAAATAACTGGCCAATGAGCTCTGCAAACAACTGAACAGCTAACCCAGCAAAGACGGAAATTTCTAAGTAGCACAGCAAATAAACAACTAACACAGCAAGTAACTAAACAAACAATTAACACACCAACCAACCAAATCACTGAAACACCAATGAACATGACAAACAACTAAACAAAGAATCAACAATGAAAGAAACAAATAACACACCAAACAGCTATCACACCAAATTGCCACAGCACACAACTAACACAATGAATAACCAGCACAGCAAACAACTAACACAGCATACAGCCACTAAACAACAGAGCAAACAACTACACTAAACAAACTACTAACATAACGCACGCTAAATAATTAATGCAACAAACCTACACAAGAAACAATAAAACAACTGACATACCAAACAACTAACACAACAAATAAAGCCAGGTTTCAGAGTAGCAGCCGTGTTAGTCTGTATCAGCAAAAAGAACAGGAGTACTTGTGGCACCTTAGAGACTAACAAATTTGTCAGGTGCCACAAGTACTCCTGTTCTTTTTACAACAAATAAACAAACACCTAACATACCAAACTAACCCAACCAACAATCAAAACCTAACACAACCAAACAACCAACACACCAAACTAAAAGAAACACCCCAGCTAACCCAACAATCAAAAAACTAACGCAACCAAACAAAACAACTAACACACCAAACAACTAAACAATGAACACAGCGAACAGCCAAACAACTAAATAATTCCACAGACAACTGACAATTAAACAATTCTAACAGCAAGCAATTAATGAAACACACACACAACTACACAACAGCCCGCCAAGGCAAAAAGAAACTGCCTCGAAATGAGAAAGAAAATGTAAGCAAGCAGAAAAGTGACACCTCCTAATGGAGCAACCCAGCCCCAAAGTGTCAACTAAACAAGTCACAACTAAACTGACCCCAAGGAATGAACCAGCAAACAACACAGCACAACAACCACCTAACTACACAACTAAGAGCAGCTGGAGGGGTGGAAGGGCGGTGGGTGGATGCGTGAAGACGGGCCTCGGGGGAGATGGATAGAGAGCTGGGAGGGATGAGGGGTCTGGGGAGATGGAGGGGTGCAGGGGGGATGTGGGGGGGGATGGATACAGTGGGACCTACGTTTTGCCCGGAGCAACCGAAAGGAATGAAACTGAATTAAAGGCATGAAGGCCCTGGGGTGCGATGAGTGTGAGGGGATATCAAGGGGCTCTGGTCCTTTCAACCCGCCCCCCCCCCCACCATTAACATTAATGTTAATGTTAAATCTTCTCACAATAATAACACCAGACAGAATTGTCTGACTTGACTTCTGTGTCACGCCGCTGGGGAGCCCGGACTCCTGGGTTCTCTCCCCAGTTCTGGGAGGAGAGTGGGGTCTAGTGGTTAGAGCGGGGGGATGGCTGGGAGCCAGGACTCCTGGGTTCCCTCCCTGGCTCTGGAAGGGGTCTGGTGGGTCCAGAGCCCTGCAGAGAAGGCGGCGGGGGCGGGGGGCTGAAAGTAACTCCCCACGCTGGGATCTGTCAGACACCCCCGGAAAGATGAAAACAAGAAGGAGAAAGAGGCGCGGAAGGACAACGGGAGGGGAGCTGAGATTTCTGTCTCTCTCCCCCTCCCCCTCTCGCTGACAGCCCCCCCCCTCCCTCCCCCCGTTATCAGCCTCTGGGACCCTCCCAGCCCCTCTCTGGAATGCGCCCCGAGGGGGGGACAGAGGCGGGGGGGGGGGTCTGCGGACTGAGCCGCTCCATTCATGGGCACGTTCACACCGGCTCCTGGCCCGTCACTCCCCGGGGGGGGGAGCAGGGGGTATAAAGGGGGGCGGAGGGCCCCGGGTGACACAGATCGCACCAGGGCTCCGGCTGCCCCACCTGCCTCTGGTGAGATGTGGGGCCAGGTCACCCCATGGCGGGAGGGGGAGGTTGGGGTGGGGGTAGCTGGGGCTGGGAGGTAGCGGGGGGACACTGCGTTGAGGGAGTGGGGGGCTCGGGGCGGGAGGTGGGAAGGGGTTAGGCAGGGTGCAGGAGGGGGGAAGGGGGATTGTTGGGGGTTGGGGGAGAGGCAGGGTGGGGGATGGGGGGATTGTTGGGGGTTGGGGGAGAGGCAGGGTGGGGGGATGGGGAGGGAGGGAGTGCAGGGTTGGGGAAGAAGGGGAGAGGGGCTGTGGAGAGAGGGTGAGGGGATGGGCAGGGGATTTGAGGAGGGGGCTTGGGTGACTCTAAACTGCCCCCCATCTCTTTCTCTCTTCCCCCCCCCCCCCAGGTCTTTCCAATCTCTCCTGTGAAACTCTAATTAGGTGAGTCTCTCACACACACAGAAGGGGAGGGGAATTTAGGTGGGGCGGGGGGGGACCCCAGGGCTGGGAGGAGGGACCGGACAGCAGGGGGCGCTCTGCCCGGGACGGGGGGGGGCACTGGCAGCACAGGGGGGTTCCCAGGGCTGGGAGTGGGGGGGGAACAGCAGGGGGCACTATCTCTGGGGTGTTGGCCCCCCTGATGGTGCAGGGGGGTGCCCGCCAGGGGAGGGGGCACTCTCACTGCCCAGCTCTCTCCCCCCTCCCCCCACCCCAGCATGGGTGATGCCCACATGGCCGAGTTCGGGGCGGCTGCCCCCTACCTGCGGAAGTCGGACAAGGAGCGCCTGGAGGCGCAGACCCGGATCTTCGACCTCCGCAGCGAGTGTTTCGTGTCCGACGACAAGGAGGAGTTCGTCAAGGGCAAGATCGTCAGCCGGGACGGGGAGAAGGTGACCGTCGAGACCGAGAACGGCAAGGTGAGGCCGGGTACACCAGAGTCGGGGGGCAGGTGGGTGAGGTCAGGGGGTCACAGGGGAGGTTAGGGGTAGGGACTGTGAGGGGCCAGAGGTCAAAGGGGAGGGGCAGGGACTGTGAGGGGTCAGAGATCAAAAGGGAGGTTAGGGGTAGGGGTGGTGAGAGGTCAGAGGTCAAAGGGGAAGATGGGGCAAGGAGGGGTTGATATTAGCAACTGCAGTCAGGGGCTAGAGGGGAGGACAGGCTGTGGGGCACCAGGGGTTAGGGGTTAAAGGCCAAATAAGGGGAGGAGGCTGGAAGAAACAGAGATGCGGGGTGCTGGTCTGACCCCACAGCTGGTGAGGGGGTGGAGGGGTCAGCAGGATGGCTGGGTGCAGTTGGGTGGAGGTAGTACCATCCCCCATCCTGACCCCCCATGACTCTCTCTTCCTGCCCAGACGGTGACAGTGAAGGAGTCGGACGTCCACCAGCAGAACCCGCCAAAGTTCGACAAGATCGAGGACATGGCCATGCTGACGTTCCTGCACGAGCCGGCCGTGCTCTACAACCTCAAGGAGCGATACGCCGCGTGGATGATCTACGTGAGTCTGGGGAGGGCCCTGCAGTCCACTAGCTCCCCCACACACACCTTGCTGGGGTACCCATAGGGTGGGGGAGTTCCTGGGGTTTCCACCCTGCATTATGCCCCTCTCGGAGTTGCTGACTTCTAGATCAGGGGGAGCATCATCTCCCTTCTAGAACAGGGGGAATAGCCTGCTGTTCTAGATCAGGGTGGGCATCATCTGCCATTTTACATCAGGAGAATTCCCTCCTGTTCTACAATGAGAGAGGTGTTCTTGTCCCTGTTCTAGACCAAGGGGGTCACCAGTTCCTTGTTAGATTGGGGATCTGGTGCTGTCATCCCCTGTTCGAGATTAGAGAAGAGACCATCCCCCCATTCTAGATCAGAGAGTGAGCATTGTCTCCTGTTATAATTCCTCCCCGATCTATCAAGTCCTGTTCTAGATCAAAGGATGTGACATTGTCTTCCTTTCTGGCATCTCATGTTCTAGATCAGGGGAGGGTTATTGTCTTCTAATCTAGATAAAGGAAGGGGTATGTTCTTCCATTCTTGGTGGGTGGGGCTTGTCTCTAGTTCTATATTGGTGAGACAGGTGCATCTCTGGATCTAGATCAGGGAAGGGGTGTTTTATCCCATTCTAGATGGGGCAGGCGCATTGTCTCCCATTCTAGATTGGGGAGATGGATGAATCTCTGCTTCTAGATCAGGGGAGGGGCATCATGTCCAGTTCTATACAGAAGACGGTGCATCGTCTCCCATTCTAGATCAAGAAGGGAAGATGTCTCCTGTTCTAGAACAGAGGAGGGGGGCCACTGCATAGCACCGATCCTCTCCCTCTCCGTCAGTTCTCACTCACTCTAGGGTAGGTTCTCAATCTCTTCACCATGGGCCTTCCCTCGCTGCTTTGGTTCTTCTCTCTCGCTCTCTCTCCATCCTTCCCCCTGTCCTGTTCCCCCTCTCCAGACCTACTCGGGGCTGTTCTGCGTGACGGTCAATCCCTACAAGTGGTTACCGGTCTATAATGCGGAGGTGGTGGCCGCTTACAGGGGCAAGAAGAGAAGCGAAGCCCCACCCCACATCTTCTCCATCTCTGACAGCGCCTACCAGAACATGCTGACGGGTAGGGACCTAACCCTATCCTTAACTATAGCCCTAACCATAAATATAACCTTAACCTTAACTTTACCCCAGCCGTAACCCTATCCTTAACTATACCCCTAACCATAACCATAAATATAACCTTAACCTTAACTCTACCCAAGCCATAACCCTATCCTTAACTATACCCTGTCATGGAGTCCCCGGGTGATGCTCTGGAGCTGCTCCATACGAAGCCAGGCAGGACTCGGAGGGAGCCTCCTCTCTCGGAGCAGACTGTCTCCAGGGCAAGAAGCTTCCACAGCTTCCACCTTCCTGGGTCTGACCCCGGAGCATCCAGCATCCCCTGCCCCACCGTGCGCTTCCCACAGCGAGTCCGCCCGGGTGGGGTCCTGGGGGGGCCAGAGGGCCCTGCCCCCTGACTCCGCAGTCAGACGTGACCCTCAGCCAGCGTAACACAGAAGGTTTATCAGTCGACAGGAACACAGCACAGAACAGAGCTTGTTAGCACAGAAATCAGTGACTTTCAGCCAAGTCCATCTTGGGGGGAGGGGAGCCCAGAGCCAGGGCTCTGCCCTCCCCCTGCGCCCCAAGCCAGCCGAGACTGACTCGCTTCCAGCCGCCTGGCCCCTGCCCTGCCCGTTGCTCCTCCTCCGGCCTTTGTCTCGCTTTGGGGCCAAGAGTCACCTGGTCCCATCCCCCTCCTGGGTCTCAGGTTAGGGGCGGCCATAGCATCCGTGCAGGCAGCTGGAGCAGCCCCCGCAAAAGTCACACACCCCTATTGCCACCACCTAGACATTGGTGCAATACACAGGGAAACTGAAGCACACACACCATTCATGCCAAACAGTAAGACTCACATAGGCTCACATACAATATAACAAGGGAAAATCCCCACTTAGTCACATCTCTCCCCCCTTCGAGACTGAACTGAGCGGGGTCAGTTTAGCCAGTGACCTGGGGAAGTTCAGGCCCCCATCTCCAGGACAAAGCATCAGCTATAACATTTGCACTCCCCTTAACGTGGACCACCTCCCTCTCATAATCCTGGGAGACAGACTGCACCTCAGGGGCTTGGCGTTGGCCCCTCTCATCGGGTGCAGCCACGGCAGGGCGAGTGGTCCAGGTACACAGTGAAGCGCTGCCCAAATAGATCCGGCTGCAGCCTTTTAAGAGCCCACACCATGGCCAGGCACTCCTCTATGGCCGCAGAGCCCTGCTCCCGGGGCAGCAGCTTCCTGCTCAGGTACATGATGGGGTGTTTCTCCCCCTTTGCATTGGCCTGCATCAGCACCGCGCGCAGCCCTGTGTCTGGGGCATCGGTGAACACCATAAAGGGCTTGTCGAAGTCTGGGTTTCCCAGCACTGGGCCCTTGACCAGATCCTCCTTCAGCGTGCAGAGAGCCCTCTGGCACTGTCCGGTCCAGACCAGCTTGTCTGGCTTCCCCTTCCTGCATAGCTCAGTGATGGGAGCTGACACAGAGCTAAAGTGGGGCACAAACCTCCAGTAGTGCCCCCCCCAATAAAGGCCTGGGCCTGTTTCTTAGTCTGGGGAGCAGCCAGTCTCTGATCGCCCCCACCTAAGCTGGCTCCGGTTTTAATCATCCATTTCCCACCTTGTGGCCCAGGTACGACACCTCTGCCATCCCCACCTTGAACGTCCCAACTTTTACAGTCAGCCCTGCATCCTGGAGGCGACTCAGCCCCCTCTTCACCTGGGACACATGGTCCTCCCAGGTCTGGCTAATGGCACAAATATCATCCATGTACGGTAGGGTAAAATTCCCCATCCCCCCCAGTAACTGATCCCCCTGGTGCTGGCAGGTGACTGGCGCCTCCTTGAGGCTGAACGGTTGGACCAGGGACTTGTACAGCCCCAGAGGGGTGACAAAAGCAGGTTTAAACCTGGCATCTGGATCCAAAGGCACCTGCCAGTGGCCTTCGGTGAGATCCCTGGTCACGGGATACCGAGTCCCCCTCCCCCCCCAACTCATCTAGGATCTCGTCAGGCCTAGGTATGGGCAGGCACCAGACATGCTGATGGCTTTGAGCTTCCGATAGGCAGGGCCGGCTCTACCATTTTTGCCGCCTCAAGCAAAACAAAAAAGCTGCCCGGACTGTGCCGCCCCTTAGCATGTGCCACCCCAGGCACATGCTTCCTCCGCTGGTGCCTGGGGCCGGCCTGCCGATAGGCCACACAGACTCAGATCGACCCGTCTTTCCTGGGGACCAGCACCACGGGAGAGGCCCCGGGGCTGGTGGATGGCTGGATCACCCCTAAAGCCAGCATGTCTCTGACCTCTCCCTCCAGGGCCTGGGCTGTGTTCCCAGTTACTCTGAATGGGGAACACCTGATGGGCGGGCCGGCTCCCGGCTCCACCCAGTGGACAGCTCGGTTAGTGAGCCCAGGCCGGTTGGAGAACAGCTGTTGGTACGAATGCAGTATCTCTCTGATCTCTGCCTGCTGGGCAGGGGTTTGATGGTCAGAGAGGGGAATTGATTTCAGCAACAGTCCGGCTCTCAGGAAAGAGACCCATCAGGGGATCTTCCCCCTTCTCCCACTGGCCACACACGGCCAGTACCAGCCTCTCCCTGTCACAGTGTGTATCTATCACGTTGACCTGGTCCCCTCGGTGGCTGTGAGCCCGGTTGGGCAGTTCCACCACTTTGTTCTCCTCATTCAGCTGCTGGATGATCTTGAAGGGCCCGTCACAGGCAGCTTCCGGCTTATTCTTCCTCACCGGGATGAGACCCTCACCTGGTCCCCGGTGCCATAGGCTGAGCGGTCGTCCCAGACCCTCTGCCTCCCTTGGGCCCTGGCTAGGTTCTCCCTAGCCGGACCCATGAGCTCAGTGAGCTTTTCCCGGAAAGTCAGCACATGCTCCACCACTGATTCTCCATTGGGGGAGACATCCCCCGCCCATCCGTCCCTCACCAAGCCCAGGGCCACCTACTGAACAGGCTCCTCTAGGACAGGCAGGTGTCCCAAGGCTCTTTCCCCTTGTCCCAGGCCATTTGCCCCTCTGGACAAGGCAGCCCTGCTTGGCAGCTGTCCCACCCGGCTGTGGTTCCCCACACTCAGCTGGGGTCTCCGAACCCCCTGGACTCAGCGCTGCCCCTGCTGGCCCAGTGAGGGCAGGCAGCGAGCCTGCGGCTTTGCTCACTGCATCAGAGCCAGCGTGAGCCACCTCCCCCGTGTGCAGGGGGGCGGGGAGCATCTCTCCCTCCCACTCAGCCCCAGGGCTCTGGTGACAGACAGGCAGGTATCCTGAGCCCAGCAGCTCCTCCCCCTGCCAGCCAGGTCATTTGCATTTTCACTGACCGCTTCAGTCTCAGCCGATTGGTTCCCTGGATTCAAATTCAAACCCTCCGCTGTTACAGGAGCAGGGCCTGGATCCTGTCCCAAAGAGACACAGTCATCCCCGAACAGGACCTCACAGCCGATATCCTGGAGAACCCCAACGACCAGCCAGCCTGACCCCTCCTGGGTCTGCACGGGGATCCGGGCCATAGGCAGGGTGAGGGGCTTCATCCCGGGGACCTTCACCCAGGTCACCCAGCCCCTCAGCATCTGCGGCTGCACCACCTGGGGCCCGACAACAGTTCTCTCTGTCCCAGGGTCTCGCCACCCCAGGAATGTCTCCCCATTGACACCTTCCGCTCCCACTGGGGGTCCGAGGGGCCTGAGCCCAGGAGACTCCACGCAGACATATAGGCCTGGGCCAGGAGTGGAAGCCAGTCAACCACCCCGCCCATCTGGCTAAACAGCTCTATGGCCTTGGGACCCAGGAAAAGGGCTAGACACCGGAGCCTTTCTGCAGGCCCAGCCTGGTTCCAATTGCCAGCCTCCCCAAAGGCCACGAGACAGGCATCTACATCTCCCCCCTCCTGAACCTGGGGCAGCAATTTAGTGTCGAGGTTCCCTGTGGAAGTGGCAGCCCGGTGTCCATCCCCACTCACCCCTGGGCGGGTCCTTCTGCCTCTCAGCTCCGCCATCGCCAGTTCCCGCTGCCGCTGTCTCTCCTGCAGTTCTGCTTCATGCCTTTGCTGTCTCTCATGGTCCTCGGACTCCTTCGATCTCAGCTCCAATTCCAACCGTCCCAGATCCACTGACGGGGAACCCGGTGGAGACCCCCGGCTGGTTGGGGACACAGGTCTCCAGGATACCCGGCTGCTCGCAGCCTCTCTCGCGCCCCAGCTGGGTCAGGAACCGGCTCCTTAGAGTGATCCTCCTCTTCCAACTGAGCAGTCAGCTGTGAGCTTTCCAGTGTGCAGCTGTCTCTCTCTGCACAGCTCTACGAGGTCCTTCTTAAGGAGACGGTTATAGGCCATCTCCACGCTGTTCCCAAGTGGTCATGGACTCACAGGCTGTGCTCTCTCCACTCCCCATGATCCCTGGGAGGAACCCTTCGGTGTGACAGCCCTTCTTGGGGGGCCACTCTCTCTCGGGGTTAAACCGTAGGCTCCTCCGCCTCCTGGAACCGCACCTCTTGGAGCCTCCAGCATTCCCATCTCTCACTGATCCCCCTTCGTTTTACTGCTCCCCAGTCACTTACTGCAGGATGCCCTGTCCCCGGGGTGCAGTTTATCCCACCGCTCCCACCAATTGTCCCGGAGTCCCCGGGCGAAGGCTCTGGAGCTGCTCCATACGAAGCCAGGCAGGACTCGGGGGGAGCCTCCTCTCTTGGAGCAGACTGTCTCCAGGGCAAGAAGCTTCCACAGCTTCCACCTTCCTGGGTCTGACCCCGGAGCATCCAGCATCCCCTGCCCCACCATGCGCTTCCCGCAGCGAGTCTGGCCAGGTGGGGCTCCTGGGGGGGCCAGAGGGCCCTGCCCCCCGACTCCGCAGTCAGACGTGACTCTCAGCCAGCGTAACACAGAAGGTTTATCAGTAGTCGACAGGACCACAGCACAGAACAGAGCTTGTTAGCACAGAAATCAGTGACTTTCAGCCAAGTCCATCTCCGGGGGAGGAGAGCCCAGAGCCAGGGCTCTCGTCCTTCCCCTGCGCCCCAAGCCAGCCGAGACTGACTTACTTCCAGCCACCTGGTCCCTGCCCTGCCCGTTGCTCCTCCTCCAGCCTTTATCTCGCTTTGGGGCCAAGAGTCACCTGTTCCCATCCCCCTCCTGGGTCTCAGGTTACGAAGGGGGGGCCATAGCATCCCTGCAGACAGCTGGAGCAACCCTGCAAAAGTCACACACCCCTATTCCCACCACCTAGACATTGGTGCAATGCACAGGGAAACTGAGGCACACACAGCATTCATGCACAACAGTAAGACTCACATAGGCTCATATACAACATAACAAGAAAAAATCCCCACTACGTCACATACCCCTTACCATAACCATAAATATAACCCTAACCTTAACTATACCCCAGCCATAACCATAACCTTAACTATACCCCAGCCATAACCATATCCCCAACCCCCCAACACACACAAACCTTCTGCATCCCCAAAAACACCTACCAGCAAAAGCTGAAAGGTGCATCTCCCCGACACACCACCCCGTCCCTGACGTCACTGTCCCGACCCACACACCCGGGCACCCCCCTCTCATCCTTCCTACTCCCTAACTGACCCCCCAATTCAACCCACCTCCCTCCCACTCCAGTCATCCCCTCACACCCTCCTTGTCCCGTACCCCTTCCTCATCCACCCTCCCAGACCTAACGCCCCCTCCTGCCCTACCCACTCCTTGTCCTGGCTCCCTCCCACCCATTCCCCCTCCCTCCAATCCCAGCCACCCCATATCTCCCTCACACCCCCCGTCACCCCCCTACTCCCCCACTGCTGCCCACTAACCCCTCTTCTCTCTTCCAGACCGAGAAAACCAGTCCATCCTCATCACGTGAGTACCTATCATCCCCCCACCCACCCCACCCACTGTCCCCCTGGGGGGCCCAGCTGCTTCCTGCCCCCCTGCGCCACCCCCCATCTCACTCGCCTCCTTCTCTCTCCCCAGCGGAGAATCCGGCGCAGGGAAGACGGTGAACACCAAGCGGGTCATCCAGTACTTCGCCAGCATCGCGGCCATCAGCGACCGCAAGAAAGAAGGGACCAGCGCCAACAAGGTGAGACCTCCGCCCTGATGCTACCCCGCCGCAGACCCCCCCACTCTGTGAGCTCAGTACCCCCAGTGCTGCAAGCTTCCCCATGACAGTGCCCCACAGGGGGTGGGCTGGGGAGGTTGTGGGGAGGATCTGCAGCCAGTTCTAACCTCCCCCTTCTGTTTTGTCCCAGGGGACCCTGGAGGATCAAATCATCCAGGCCAACCCCGCCCTGGAGGCCTTCGGCAACGCCAAGACCTTGCGGAACGACAACTCGTCCCGATTCGTGAGTGTCCGGGGTGGGGCGGGGGGTGAGATGTCTGGGGTGTTTCTGTGGGTGTGTCCAGGGACTGTACCGGTGGAGAGGGAGGCTGGATGGCTGAGGTGTCTGTGTGGGGTTGGGATCACAGGCATCGGCTTCCTC